>QEOT01124042.1:106322-120032 GCA_003123785.1 Pterocarya stenoptera
TATTTTTATATTTTTAAAAATATTTTAAAATAAAAAATAATCAATTTGACTTAACGATATAAGGGAGCGGCAGACTAGTAGGGCTCTATTATTTTTACACTCTTGAATTTAGCATTCAAACTGTGGGCCTGTGGACTTATTTATCAACTCTTAGCAATAAATAAAAAGTCAAAAGAATAACGTTATAGTTTTAGTCTTTTTTTATTATATTTTATAAAAGAGTAATATTTGATACATAATAAATTATTTAAGTGTCACACATTTTTTTTTTTAAAGAGTGAAGTCCATTATAAAAAGTTAATTTTTTTCATGCAAGTTTCTTATTTATTCATTTTTTTAAAAGGAATCTATGATGCTCGCTTACTCTATAACTGTATTTAACACTCTTTATTAAATTATATTTTAAAATACTAATATTTTTGTAATAAATATATTATTTTACATAAATATCTTTTTTTAAAATATATTTATATAGAAATTATAAAAAAGATATGCGTGTGTTATTTTCGGAAATGAAAGTATCCCAACACAAGTTACAACTATGCTGGTATATTTTTCTTTCGTGCACTCGAGAACCACTTATACTTATTTCCCCTTATGGCAAAGTTCACTTATTTCTACTTGTTTTTTGAGTCGTGCAAGAATTAGCTTTGTAATATTGGTAGTTAGTTTGAGGAGCCTTCCAAAACGGAGGTTAGTGATAGAGATTCAAGAAGAGTTAACTTGCCGTAAAAGCACCTATCTTAAAATAAAGAAATGATATTTACAATTGCAAATTGTACGAACGTCGTGTAATTATTTTCAAAAAAATAAATAAATATGAAATTTATATGAAAAAATAATAATAATTTATTAATAATAGACTATACTTTTTTTCAAAACAATTGTACAATATTTATAACTTCACGACTACATGTAGCATTAATCATTGAAATATCAGTTTTATAATTTTAGCTAATAGAAAAGAGTGAGTCGGTCAGAGAATTTAATTATTTATTTTGTATTTCCTAAAAGTTAGTCAACCTTGTCCGCAAATGTGGTTATAAACAAGGTATAGTTTGGATAATAAGATGAGATTTGATGATTTTAGATTAAAGATGAATAAATGTTGTTCGAATAATATTTTTTAATATTATAATTATTTTAAGATTTGAAGAAGTTGAATTATTTATTATATTTTATATGAAAATGTTAAAAAAATTATAATAATAAAATGAGATGAAATACCTTTACTGTCCAAACGGGAATAATACATTCAGATGTTTCACTGTTTCATGGTTTAAAGAGCTGTTACTGCCTTCAACAATATGCCATCCAAAATTTTTTTTAAAAAAGGGTTAAAAATGGCCAGATATCATGAACATTAATTTATATGTTATATTTAGGTACGTAAAGGGCAGGGTTTTAAATTTGATATGATCTGTATGAAATTTTAAAAAAATAAATAAATAAATATTAAAAAAAAAAAAACCCCCCTCCAAATTGTTCCTTTAAAATAGGCAACTTGTGAAGAAAATGAAGCATCATGTCACGAGTATGGAACCTATTATTTGCTAAAATTTTATGTATTAATTTGGCATTTCCTCTCTAGTCGGGGAGTTTAAGATAGAATGGATAAATGAAAGCATGGATGGAACGCCATTTAACATACAGTGGGATCAGGAATTGGATATCCAATTAATAAGACACATCATTTTCTATCTTTTTAAAGGCCCAGTGATCTTTAATCTGTACAGGAGACAGGAATTATCATTTACATATTTACGCTTGTTTTCATAATTATTTTTATTTTATCTTATTTAATTATTATAATTTTTTAAAATTTTACACAAAATATAATAAAGAATTTAATATTTTCAAATCTTAAAATAAAAATAATATTAAAAAAATATATTCACTTTCAACTTTTATCTCAATTCATCTGTAAAAACAAACGAGACTGAAATAGAGATGGTTATGAAAATGTTTGTGTAGGGAGGTAGATTTTATTTGTTAATTAATATATTAACACTCCTCTCACTTAAGAGACATACTCCCTCTCAATGAGTGTATAGTCAGAATTTAAATTCAAGACTTTTATTTTAATATTATGTGAAATCATCACTTATCTTAAAAATCAAAACTAATAAGAAGAAGATGTATATTATATAATTTAATTAATATCTCAACACACATAAATAAAAAATAAGATAAGAATGTAGTACATAATATAATTCATTTATATAATATCATAGGATATCATGCCATTAAAATTTATTATTTGCATAAAAATTTTATTTATGTTATACGCGATAATGAGAATAAAGTAACCAAACCATCTATACTTAAAAGAGTATTTTGATGTGGCCAATTTGTTTTGTCCTCTTGCTTAAATATAAACAAAAACACAGAAAATTTTCCAACTTCCATTAAAATGTCAGCAATAATCAATTTGATGCTCAACCAGTCATTTTGATTTGAGTTCTTACTAAAATTATCCAGCTCGTCTGATACATATATGTCTTGAAAATTCAACGTAGCTGCTGAATGGGCCATATCTCTGATTCACGTTCTTTGACCAACAATTAAAACGTGGTTATTCGTTTTCATGTTTTTTATTTTTTATTTTTATGTGAATAATATTACATACAGTTGTAAAATGCATAATTATCGTACAGTCACTTAAAAAAAAATTAACTATTAAAAAATTAATTTTTTATATGATTGTGCAGCGCTTGTATACTTACGACAACAACAATAATTTCTTTTTTTATTTTTTTTAGTTTCTATTTCGTAAATTTGTCATTAATACGGTAGGCTATGTGCATTGGAACCTAGCTTGTAAATGAGAGTAATAATAGATATAATATTAAAATGTACAAGATTCGTATATTATTTTTTAAATAATACATTTATGAGAATTATATATTTTAAAATTTAAAATATTATTTTTTATAAATTAGCCGTAAACATTGACTACTTTATTAATGATATTTAATTATAAATTAACTCTACTTTGGGAGACATAAAACTTCGAAACCTAATAATAAAACAAGAAAAAAATAAAAAATCACTTTCATAGTTTTTGGACACGAAACCTTTCCATTTTTTATAAAAAATAATAAATAAATAAAAACAGTAGAGACGTGTGCCATATATAACTGATGAATAATGCTGTATCCCCCGCTCCCAGTTCTGTTGGGATTTTTTTAAATTTTATTTTATTTTTTTTATTTCTTGATTAAGAAAATAATTTTTAATAAAAATATGATTTTTTTTTATTTTTTAAAAATATAAAAAAATATATGTTGAAAATGAAAAAAAAAAAAAACACATAGCGGGACTTCGAGCGGGACTAGGAGCGGTGTCCTAGCACTGCTCATAACTGATAAGGCTCTTGCGGCCTCTTTTGGATCGAATGCATTTGAGGCACACGAGAAAATCGTGATCATGCGCGTCAGGTACTTGTACACTTGGAGCCCGCCCAGATTTCAAAAATATCGTTAAAAATTAATATTATATTTTTAAAAATTAATATTATATTTTTTCTAATAGGTAAAATTTTCATTTCTCACTTTTTTTAAGTCTTGTTTATTTTTAGAGATGAGATGAATTGATATTAAAATTAAAAATTAAAATAAAATATTATTAAAATATATTTTTTAATATTATTTTTGTTTTAAAATTTAAAAAAGTTCAATTATTTATTTTATTTTGTATTGGAAGTTGAGAAAGTTATAATGATTGAGTGAGATAAGTTGAGATGAATTTAAAAAAGTTCAATTATTTAAATTATTTTATATTAAAATTTGAAAAAATATAATAATAAAATTGAGAGGAGATGAAATATTTTCTAAAAACAAACGAAACCGTAGTTACACCTCAAAATAAAACTTTTTGGTTCCATCCCTATTAATTCAAAATGACATTCCTATCAAAATTATTTAGATTCATGTAATATCCTTAATGAAGGTAGTTAATGGGCAGCTCATATAATGTTATATTTGGTCTAAATAATCTAACAATTTATTTGGTTAACTCTAATTATTTTTAGAAAGAAAAATGATTTATACAAATCCTTATAAAAAAAAATCCTACCTTAAAAAAGTAAAAAAAAAAAAAAAAAGTATTTTTTTTATTAATTAATCTTTTTTTATACAAAAAAATTTATCTATTTAAAATTTGTAATTATCATTTTAAAAAATAATGACGACAATAGTAATCACCATTATTTCAGCTGCTACTTGAAAGCGCGGCCACTTGTCGATTGCGACAGCGGGCAGCCACTAGAGAGTCGAGACGACTGTAATTTGGCGGAATTGGTCAAGGGTGGCTAGCCTACGGCGCTACGCAGCTATTTATTTATTTTTATAATTCATATATATGTAAATTTAAACTTTTTAAATTTATGTTTGAATTGTGATAAATTTATTTCAAGAAAACATTTATACCACATATTTTGGTCGGAGAAAGAACAAAAATAATTAATTCTAGGAAACCCATTAGGCAGGCCGTGGTGACCCACGAAGGGAGAAAGGCCGGCTGTTGATAACATAAGACTTACGTATGAAGTGACATCATCATATTTACGAAACCAGATAAAATAATTTAGATAAAAATTAATAAAATATTATTTTTATTTTAAAATTTAAAAAAATTATAATAATAACATAAAATGAACGGAGACGTCCCTGTTTGAAATTGAATTTGAAAGTTTAAAAAATATTTTTAACTATTTAAAAATTCTTTTAAATAAAAAAAATGATATGTTTATTAAATTTATAAAAAGTATTTTAATCATTTAAAAAAATTGAAAGTCTACTTTTTTTTAAAAAGTACCCAATTGAAATTTTTATAAAAAAACTCCTGCAAATAGTTATATATTTTAAAAAAATTAATATAATTAATTTTAAAAGTACTTTAGATATATTTTTATCAAACAATAAAAAATTTTTAAATTTTAAAACTTATTATTTAAGTTATAAACTATAGATCCTAAAGTGATAAACTATATTTTCCAGCACAAAAGCATAACAGCCATGCTATGCTGCCCCTCTAGAAATTCCCCCTCTCCGGTTCAAGAATCCTCTTCTCCCTAGTCCAACACATTCTTGATGTACCCGCACCAGCATTAAAAACAAAGGACCAAAGGTCAAGTTCTACACAATACTCGATTTTTACCAGCACCACGACAATTCAAACGATCAAACAAACACCACCCTTGTTAAAATTTCTCTATATAAACACCCTCACACCTTTCCTCAATTTCTAGCTCCAACTACCATAACACAAAAAGAGCTAGCTTGTTCTACATAAAGAGAGAAGGAAAAAAAAAAACATTTTGCCAATTGCTGCCATGGAAGACCTTCAATCTGCACAATCAAAAGCAACCCATGTCGCCATTCTTCCCAGTCCCGGCATGGGACATCTCATCCCCCTCGTCGAGTTCGCCAAGCGACTCGTCCACCTCAAACACAGCTGCATCAACGTCACCTTCATCATCCCCACCGACGGACCACCCACCAAGGCCCAAAGGTCCGTCCTTGCCTCCCTCCCCACCTCCATAAATCACGTCTTCCTCCCTCCCGTCGACCTCGACGATGTCCCCGGAGGATCAAGTATTGAAACCATCATTTCTCTCACCGTGGCTCGCTCTCTTCCTTCCATTCGTGAGGTCTTGAAGTCGTTGGCTGAAACTAATAAGCTAGCGGCTCTCGTTGTTGACCTCTTTGGCTCCGACGCCTTTGATGTTGCCAGGGAATTCAACGCCTGGCCGTACATATTCTTCCCTTCCACGGCCATGGCTTTGTCTTTGTTCTTCTATCTGCCGAAGCTCGATCAAATGGTTTCTTGCGAGTACAGAGACCATCCTGAGCTGGTGAGAATTCCTGGGTGCATTCCAATTCACGGCAAAGATTTGCTAGACCCGGTTCAAGACCGGAAAAATGAGGCCTACAAATGGGTGCTTCACCACACAAAACGCTATCCCATGGCCGAGGGAATTATGGCGAACAGCTTCCTGGAGTTGGAACCAGGAGCTATAAAATTTTTGCAAGCAGAAGAACCTGGGAAACCGACCGTTTACCCTGTTGGGCCGCTCGTCAATATGGGCTCAAGCGTTAAAGTTGACGGGTGCGAGTGTCTGCAATGGTTGGATGAGCAGCCACATGGCTCGGTCTTGTTTGTCTCTTTCGGAAGTGGTGGAACCCTCTCTTTTGACCAGATTACCGAGTTGGCTTTGGGGTTGGAGAGGAGTGAGCAGAGATTCTTGTGGGTAGTGAGGAGCCCAAATGATGAAGATTCCAGTGCCACTTTTTTCAGTGTCCAAAGCCAGAAAAATCCTCTTGATTTCTTGCCAAAAGGATTTGTGGAAAGGACCAAGGGGCGGGGCTTATTGATTCCATCTTGGGCACCACAGGCCCAAGTCCTGAGCCATGGCTCTACCGGAGGGTTCCTAACCCACTGCGGTTGGAATTCCATCCTCGAGAGTGTTGTGAATGGCATACCTTTGATTGCTTGGCCGCTCTATGCAGAACAGAAAATGAATGCCGTTATGCTGTCCAAGGACATCAAGGTGGCTTTGAGACCAAAGCATAACGAAAATGGGATTGTAGTAAGAGAAGAAATTGCCAGAATTGCCAAGGCTTTAATGGAAGGTGAAGAAGGGAAGCGGGTGAGGAGCCGTATGAAGGACCTCAAGGACGCAGCTTCAAAGGCTCTGAGTGAAGATGGGTCTTCCACAAAGGCACTGTCCGAGCTGGCTCTCAAGTGGAAGAACAAAAAGTAAAAACTTAATTAGACTTTGCATACACCCAGCCAGTATATTTTCGTATATTTATTTTATGTTTGTCTACAGCACATGATTTGTACTATACTGTTATGTTTGGATTAGAGATTCTACGACGCATATACTATATACCACAATCACTTTATATTAATTTCCTCTGTCTCTCTCTCTTATATGCTTTGGCCTTAAAATATAATGTGGGTAAGAGAGAGAGAGAGAGAGAGAGAGAGAGAGAGAGAGATGGGTGTCGCCATGGGATTGCACTACACAGAGCAACAAGAGGTTGAATCAAAAGGGATGGGACCCGACTGAGTTTGAAATTTCGTCACCTCTTAATAAAGTGGTTGTCACTTAATTAGCCACAACGATCGAAGTGGGTGGTTGTTGTTGACGTTTGGAAATGTATAGTGGGTTTAAAATTAAGCAGAAGAAATGAATGATGCATTGCTTACCTCTGTCTAGTCCAAGCGATATGCAATCTAGAAGCATAGTCTCCCTTACCTAGCTTGTGCCTATTTGTCCGCGGATGATAATTAAACATCAATAGGCCGGCTACAACAACCCTTAATTTCATAGTCTTTATTCTTCTGGAAATATCGTTCAATTCCTATTCTTTCAGTCATTGGCCATGGAACATAACCAAAGGTATGAACAATGAGAGCTGTAAGGTCATAAACATGGACAAGGCGCAAGTATATGAATGCAGAGGACGTCAGAAGGGCTAGAATGGTCCTCTCAATAGAAAGAGGAAAGACCTTGACCAAGACTGCAAAGGGAGGCAGCTTATAGCCTGCCAACAATGACTGCAAGTCACCCCAATACTGTTTACCCAAGGATAGACGTCTTGGGATTCATATATATGTTTAGAATGCATAAGTCTGTGTAAGGTATTTGAGAAAAAATAAAAAAAAACAAAATCCACTTTTAAAAAATAAACTTTTTCAAAAAGCTTGAACACCCGGAACATGATATTATATATGGTGGCCGTAGTCATGAATTAATCTGTTTACCCCAATGACTGCAAGTCACCCCAATACTGTTTGCCCCAATACTGTTTACCCAGGATAGAAGTAATGTATTTCGTTCGCCCTCTTTTTGTTTTTGAGCAAAAGAATGCTTAGCAAATTGTCAAACATTCCTATTCCCTAAAGCTGTCCAACATTTTCGGAGCAACCAACCCAAACTCAAAACAATCCAAAACCGCCATTTTTTTTACTTGACTAACCTTGTGGAAACTCATGTCTCCGATGTAACCCAGATTCTTAATCCCTGACGCGATGTCCGAACAGATCTTGACCTGGGGGGCCATGGATCCATCGGGAAGAGAGGTGGGAAAGGATGCCGTGTGGTCAATAAGGTTAAGGCACTGGGCGCAGATGGAGACCCAGGTGTTGGGGTTGAGGTCTCGGAGCTAAGAAACGCTTGGTGGGATCGAAATACTGGAGCTCTCCAGCGAGTTCATGAATATCTCCTGCGACTTGTCCACTGTATTTTTTTTTTTTGGCAGAGAACTTGAAAATTCGTCCGGGGAGCTGTGTTTGTGTCGAGTCACGAGTGTGTTATGTATTGTGAATCTTTGTTCTTGTTGATTTTTGAGTTACGGTAGCAATGAAGCCTGTTTGGCCTGGCCTCCGATAAAATAAGTACAATATTGATAATCTTTTAAGTAATCACAGTGGGGTCCTAGCATTTTAAAATTCTTTTCTTAAATTATCCGAGACGTCCACTGACAGATAATTTCTTGTCAAATGCTTTGTGCTCAGTCGATCAACAAAGCCTGAGAGTGAACACAAGGAGCTAGGATCAACAAAGTCTTGTACACCAAGTGCTTATAAATTTTGTAACTTTTTAAATATTTTTTATTTATTTTCTGGGTATCGACTGGAATAATTTTACAAAATCAAAAGAAAAAATTTCTATCATTTGCTACTATTTACTATCTCACATCTTACCTTCTATAAAAAATATCCCTACATCTTATAAAAAATATTCAATACTTTATGTAAAAATTATAAATGTGAGGTGTGTGATGTAACTTTTGCTAATTTATAACAAAACTAAAAAAAAATTACTGTTATTGAGCACTTTCCCACGTAGATAAGGGTCCTTGACCTTTTAAAGCATAGGTCACTCAGCCTTTTAGATCCACTCAAACTTCAATAATTTCGAAGCATGCAAACCTTTCCCACTTTTATATTTTTATTTCAAATAATGCAATTATTTGTTGACCTTTCTCTACCACATAGTGATGCATAATCCCAATACATTCAGGTGCAAATTATAATATAAACTCCACCTAAAAAAGCAATGAATATAAGATAAAGACTGATCATTTTCCTATTACTTCTAGAAAAATATTATTTTATCTATTCATTTTGTGGTCTCATTTTTTAATAGTTAAAGAAGTGACTATTAGTGTATTGATATTTTTTTAAAATAATAAAAAAATATAAATACAAAAATTGACATATATGAAAATATGTCAACTCCAAAATGTATTATCAATTATTGGTAACGTGTATTACTCATGTAAGACTGCCGCGTTTTTTCCTTTTATTTTTTATTTTTTTTATTTGCCCCTTCTCTGGAGACTTTGGTTAGGGTAATTAAAAATTTATGCCAAAGTACAATCTCTTGGTCCCACCGCTGAGCAGACCTTCTACTACTATTACAATCCGTAGCGTGTAGTTTCAACGTACTCAATTTTAGAAAATGTAGAATGTTTAAAAAATTCTATTTTTCTAAAAATTTTTATTTTTTAAAAATAAATATATAAAAATTGTAAATCATTTCTCAAGTTAGTAATCCAGACTGTACTTGCATGAGATAGTTTGAAAAGTCGTGGAACCAAATTAAAGTCTAATGGGAGGGTCAAATTGTAAACAATAAAAAAACCTAAGGGGAGCAAAGTTAGATTTTGTAAAATTTTTCTCATAAAAGATTATTTTAAGGCTCCATTTGGATAAATGAAATAAGATGATTTTAGGTGAAAATTAAATAAAATATTATTTTTTAATATTATTATTATTTTGAGATTTGATAAAATTAAATTATTTATTATATTTTGTGTGAAGATTTATAAAAATTATAATAATGAAATGAGATAAGATAAAATTATTTCTGTATCTAAAAAAGATTTAAATATTTTTTTATTTTAATTTCCAGAAATTTGGAGTTCAAACTTCAAATTCCCCAACCCACCCCCGGGCGAGGATATCCGCAAGTGGATCCAGAAGGCTCAATCGATTTTTAAAACAAAATATAAAAACTGCTACTTTTGTTAATTTTAAACTATAAATTCTGATTTTTTTTAAAACAAAATACGTGGACGAATTTAGTGATGGGGATTGGGGGGTGCTGCTCTACCGACAAAAGGTATCGAAATGTGTATCGAATAGTGTACTGGATTTTTTAAATGGATAATGCTTATCGGGCCGATGGTACACCGATGTTTTTTTTATTTTTTTTTATTTATTAATTAAGAAAATAAATATTTTTTAATTTATGTTTTTTTTATAAAAAATGTATTTAAAAATGTAAAAAAGAATACTTAAAAAAATTGATAAGAAAAATTGAAAATACACTTATATTAGTTCGCCATTGGTTGGGACCATCGGTCCCTGTAGCAGTATTTTTTTAAATATATAGGTGTGTTTATTTAAAAAAGTTATTTGGTATCCGGTGGACAAAGCATTCTCGTTTAATAATTAAAAATAAAAAGTTGACCAACAAACAGAAGAGGGCAGAACTTGACGTGTCAATTTGAAAGTTTAGCTCCTCAGCAGCTGCTGACCTCGGCATTGCCTCACATGTGCGTGTGGAACCAAGGGCAAAAGGGCATGCATGCAGTCCACCATAAATTTTATAAAAGAAATGTTACATCTATATAAAGTAGATTATATAAAAACAATTTTATAAATTAATATAATTTTATATAAACCATTAGATCTATATTATAATAAAAATAATTTTATAATTTAATAAATTATATCAATGCACATCAATTTATAAGATTATTTTTATATAATCACTTTATATCGAGAGTATTTCTTATTTTAGAATAATGGTACTTCCAATGATAGGAGTTAAGAGAGTGGCTACTGATTATTTATTTATTTATTTAATGGTAAATGAATTATTTTTTTAATGAATTTGTGTCTTTTAATAAGTTTGTATTTTTTTTTTAACTTTTAAAAAGGTTTTAAAAATGTTTGGGAAAAAAAAAATACACATTTGGTGTCCCAAATAGATAAGCCCTATAAGCCATTTGTAAAAACGTGGGTCCCATTATTAAAGAATAATTTTTTTATACTTATTTAAAGTAGGGTCTATTTTTTAACAAAGACTTGTGCAAAAATTGTGTATTTAAGATTTGGAAAAATAATTTCTCTTTCATATAACATAAACTTTATCCATTAGCTAAACTTTTTCCTTTTTTGATATAACATAAGTTAAGAATAGTAAACTAAAAAAACAATTTTCCAATAACGACAATCTTGGCGCATATTAAGAGACTCGTATCCTTGCTCATGCAAATTGCAAATAGTGTCGTGTATGTTCAGCGTTATGATTTTATCTCCCAATGTAATTATACATACTATGAGAAATATTTAGTCTGTACAAAAATTTTATACAAGACAATCTACAATTTACATACTAATGTGATGTATCATATTGTAATTTATTTTTTATTATAAAATAAATTGCAATATGCAGCATTAGTATTGTAAGGGAATTTCCCCCTCACTCATTAGTCCACTGGGCATACGGCCAATGGGCTTCGTCCTAATATCCAGTCATAGAGCCCAAACTTGCCCACGAAATAATTTGCTTGTAAGGAAAAGCAAACAATGATGTTTGATGGGATGGACAGGCCTGATGCTGTTTGGCCGCATCTCACTTTCAAACATAGCAGAACGAGAAAGACGGAAACTCTTTGATCTTCTAACATGGGAATATCAATGGACTATCAAAGACACTAGCAGAGTAAGACAAATTGGCAAATCATATCGCATTAATAACACCACTATCTGAGTTATACGCCACATTAATAACGCTGTCGTAAAGATACTCTGCATTAAAGGATTCTAATAAAATAAATAGTAAAAAAGACATGAAATTCACTGGGACAGGCATGATCTGTTCCCCCATACTCCCGATATAAAATAGTAATTTCACATATGAGAACTCTCTCTGACTTTTAGACTTTCTCATTATTTATAATTTTTTAAAATAATTTATTAACTTTGATATCGGAGACTTTTCGACCCCAATGTAGTCCTATCCCAGTTGCTTTCTTATTCATTTTCGTAGGCTCAACTTTAAAGACATGAATTGTTGGAACATGATTTAAAAGGATACAAAATACAATGTTAACAAGTATATAAATTTAAGTTGTTAGCTAAAAAATGGAATTAGGATTTGCCAACTTAATTTGTTGATTTCCCTCTTCTTTTACTTTTATTTTTTTGTCATTTATTTTTTTAAATGAAACGTGTTGTTTGTTGTCACGTACATGATGATTATAAAGTAGTCCAGTTATGAACCAAATAAAAAAATAATAAAAACTTGGGGGAGATAAGGTACATGGTGGTTATCTGTGATGGATATTATCAGATACCGCTTCTTTTATTCTATATTCCCAATGCATGATGGCGAGATGTAGTGATTATGACGTATTTCCGTTTTAATGGGTATTAGCTATCAAACAAACACATAATTTAATTTTATGCACATTCTATAAAACGGTCAGCCCGACGTGATAATAATTACATATTAAAAGGGAGAAGGATATAATTGGAAGCAAATACAAAAATAATATAAAACCAAGATTCGAATTTATTTAGCCCTTTCCCTTTGAAAGTTGACAATAATCACCATCGGTGGCTACCAGTTGGCAGCTCTTTTTTTTTAACACCAGGCGTTCCCCAAGTCCCCTTATGACATATGCATTGTATTTTGATGATGTATGCAAGCTTTGTACATTTTTTTCTTTTTTCTTTTTTAAGATAGGACAAAATTAAGATCAACATGAAAAAACTTGTGTCCGAGATGCGAGCTGGTCAGCCACAGCCCTTTCAGTTCTTCGAAATCTTGTGTGCCTGCATGTTGAGCAGACATGCCTAGTGAAAAGAAAGTTGCCGCAGAAGGAGTAAAGGTGAGTAATAGGAGACTAATCTAATAATGCTATAGAAATGTACAAATTCACATTCATTAATATTATTAATAATAATAATACAATAATAATATCCACATGTTACTACTATTCTTTCATCTCAAGCATTGTTACATACCATCGTAAGTTTGTCACTCACATCAAAATACAAAAAGTCATAAATTTTTCGTCGCCTAATAAGCATTTGAAAATTTATAGATATACTAAAGCTAAACGTAGACAGGCCGTATGACTATTCCTCAGGCAATTGAGGTCTTTCTTCTTTGGAATAGATCTCCTGGATTACATTTGCATCAAAGTCTATAATTATGAGAAGCAAAGTCGTAATGGGACCATCATGGTGAGATTTTAATGCAACCTCAATGAGTTAAAATCCATAATAGTACTAACAGTGAGAGATAACGACTATGAATATACATGCACAAGTTCATGTAAATAAACTCGAGAATAAATGTTTCTTGAGCATGCTGATAAAACACCATTTGATCAAATCACACACACACATATTCATAAGCATGGTGAGAAATCACCCTCTGGTCAAATCACTTTAGAAAAGCATCATGACTTTTCACCAAATACGAGGAGTCACTCAATCCATTTGACACGAAAACCTCTCTACCCGCTAAACACGCACAACACCTTCACTAAAACAACACAAGAAATTACTCAATCCGCCACCTTGCACAAGGAATTTCTTCCCCGCCAAGACGTGGAACACATCTACCAATATCATAAAGAACGCTCCACTTGATCAACACAAGGACTTTTT
>QEOT01124043.1:0-108592 GCA_003123785.1 Pterocarya stenoptera
ATATTTTGTCATTGCTTAATTTATAGTTGCACAACATGATCTTGAATATATATCTTGACCCATTTTGACCATCTTTTCTGGGCAAGGACTGAATATCTTGATCCCGGCTTTCATCCTGTGAATCTAATTGATACTAGAGGTACGTACTGGAGCATGATCACTATGATCATCATGTCCTTTGGATTGTGAGCAGTGGCAACAAGAATATCTCTCATCTAATATTATAGATATCCATCTACAATATTCCACTGGTAAATTGATGATAATTATTGGTCCTTTTTCATATCAGCTACCCATTTATATATATATAGTTCTTGGTAACCAAGTTTTTGTTTTCTGAATTTCAAAGTTCTCAAAAGTTTATAAACTTACTATTAGTTTACAATTATGCCTCCATTTAGAATGAAGGGTCATTATGTAAAAAACATGAGATTATTGTTTTAATGAAGTGACATATGCAATTACGTTTACAACGAATTGTAAAAGAGTTATAAATATGAACAATGTTACTCTATTGCTCAGAGTGCACCGCTCCATCTTACCCCTTGTTGAAAGTTTTTTTTTTATTTCTATTTTTTTTTATCATTTTAAAACAATTTTAAAAATTATAAAAAAAATAATACATTAATAATCATTTTCTTAACAATTAAGTAAAAAAAATTAAAATAAATGAATTGTGAAAATGAGAAGCAAATGAAGTTGACAAAATAGTATTTTTCTATAAATATATCATTACTTTTGTTTTTTTTTTCCAGTTTCTCTATCTTGAAAACTTGGTTCTTTAATTTATGGACGTATCAAAAGAATTAGAAACCGGTGGACTTTATGTTTCTAGAATTCTAGTTCTTTTCATTATTGTCTCATTTTATCTTATTTAATCTCATTATTATAATTTTTTTAAACTTTTACATAAAATATAATAAACAATTCAAATTTTTTAAATTTTTAAATAAAAATTATATTAAAAAATTATATTTTAATAATATTTTATTTAATTTTTAATAAAATATCTCACCGTAACCAAACGAGTGTTTATTGTTTCGAGAGAAGTACAAATGTGCATGTGAGCGTTTTAGCAATCGAGATTTCAAACCTTTTTGTCTGTTTCTTATCTTGTCAAGGGTGTAGGAAATATTTGGTCGGCTAATTAGCCTTATCAATAGCCTTAATCCTTTTCTTGGCCAAGAAGATTTCTACAACTTTGGTGGGCGTTGGCACGCACGTTTGTTAGCACTGAAAGACATTTTCGCTTTCAAGTTGAGCATTAGACTTCAGAAAAGACATTATATAGCTGATATTAAAAAATAATTCATGTTTTAATTTTTTTAAAATAAATTAAAGAATAGTGATACATACAACACATTACATAACATAATTTATAACAATATTATAAAATGAAGATATTTTTATAAAATAATATTACTTTTATAAGGTATTTTATAAAATACTCTTTATTTAAAATATAATTGTGTAAAATGTTATAAAAAATATTGTGTATAAATTATTTTCCTACTCTGACATAAATACGTGACATTGATGACGTAGATTCGTCACACGCTAATCCGATGACATCTGCACGAGTATAGCCGCAGTGCCTTTTTCTTTTTTATCTTTCTCCCGGCGGCGGGGATGGATGGTCCTGTAATTATGGATGTTACAAGTGTAAAAGTTAAAGATAAAATTTAAAGTAATATTATTTTATTCTATAGGCGTGAACAAGTACTCTTATCATTTCTCTTCTTATACAAGGAAAGAGAAGCTCACTTGACTCCAAGCCTGCAGATTCCGGTGGGAAGCACAGAGTGAAATATGAGTGGAAAAGACGGAGAAAATCTTGGCGACCGTCCAGGTTCCGGCCCCCGCCCCCGCCCGACAGACTCTAACTTTGCCAACCTTCCGCAGCCACGAGCCAATAAGATCAAGGTGAAGATCCTCAAAGACCTTTTCAAAGGCCCAGCGCCGGCCGCTGCCTCCGCTAGCCGTTGATGATACAAGTTCTGTGCTATTATGGTGATGGTTTTTTTTTTTGGGGGGGGGGTTGGGGGGTGGTTTGTGTTGGTACTGGGCTTGAACCTTTTTGCGAGTAAATAAATGCTTTGCCACTATCTGTTCAACTTGTAGTGTGAATTAATGTTTCTTTTTTTAATCCCTGATTAATGCTCTGTTTTGTCATGTGCTTCAACTTTGATGCTTTGAGATTTGGGCATTTGACCATCAGAGAAATATACAGGTTGAATTCTTAAACCTCGGCGCCCAAAATCCAAATGGGTCATCGTGGTTCTTTCTAATAGGTTTTCTTTATTGTGGCCGGACGATCATTTTCTTTTTAGTTTCCAGAAGGCCGTTTAGTTGCAGACCACTACATATATATATATATATATAAATATACCCTTAAGCCAACGGACGTAAAGGGGCAGGGCAATTAGCCTCCCTACCTCCTAGGTTGCACGTATCTTTAAATCTCTCTCTGACCTCGTCCATACCTACTCAAATCAGCCACCATCTTCCACGGCTTCGCGCTGAACGTGCTCGGCAAAGGTCGCACCTCCTGGCGGTGGCAGATCATCTCGAGGAGAGCGGTGGCGCCATCTGAGACTACCACAGTTAGATCGAGTACGAGCCAGCGCCATAATCGAGTTGGGGATGCCGCAACAATTGTTAATTTTGGCGGTCCAAGTACTGGACATCTTTCTCAGTCAGGCCGGAATGCAAGCACATTCATATCGAGACGCTCAAAGCTCCCCTAAAGTTCACATTAAAAAATTAAAAAAGAAAAAGGAAAAAAAGAAAAAATACCTCTGCTTTTTCGCAACATGCGTGTTTATGTTTTGTTCATATATTATTTCGCATTTTTTTTTTATCATTTTTTAAACATGAAACAACGGTAGCTAAAGACAGTGGCTGAGAATGATGCGCATGCAGTTGGTACGTACTGATCAGTAGCTTCGTTTCTTTTTCAAATTCATCTTAATTTATCATTATAATTTTTTTAAATTTTAATATAAAATATAATAAATAATTTAATTTTTTTAAATCTCAAAATAATAATAATATTAAAAAATAATATTCTAACAATATTGATCATCTCAACTTTACTCAGTTTAACATCTAAACGCAATCTAAAAAATTATTTCATATTTAGATTACTATATATATATATATAAAAGATGGTTGAGGTTGGAATCCAAATTTTTCATTTAAAAAATTGGACTATACGACATTAGGCTACCAGGCTTGAATTATTTTTTATTATTAGTATGATTGTTATTGAGTTTTTTAGTTGGTATTAATACTGGCACGGTCATGGCATTGCAGGATGGACTCACTCTCTATATATCAAAATGTTTTCCTTCATATTTTTCTCACATTTATTTTAAAAAGGAAAAAAAACAGGAGAAAAAATTTGGAGGGTGTTTTAGTTTGTAGACTTTGGATCGTATTTGGAAGAGTCGAATCATGTGAATAAAATATATTTGAAGGATATATAATTATGATGTGTGTCTGTTTGTGTGTGTCATATATATATATATATATATATAGATATATATATATATATATGAACAAGTAACGAATAATGGATCATAACAGTGGGACATCTCCAGACTCCTGTTATAAAATTTAATGGCCGGTATTGCTTCTTGACAAGCCGTACCTCTTAATTTTGTCATCTTTTGATCTTTTCAAGCTTTCCCCCACTGCGCAGTGCGGTGGACCCTTGCACTCATTTCAATCAAATTCTTCCACGCTTTCACTTACAATAATTTTACTCTCTTCTCCAAAATATTTCATCCATAACTTCAAAAATGATATTTACAGCCTTAATTGTAAGTTGTACAAATTTTAAGTAATTTTTTTTAAAAAAAAGGTAAATTTAAGACTCATATTAAAAATATATACGAGACTTGGATATTTTAAAACTTTATTTAGTATTACTCATATAAGTATTTTGTCAAAAATTTATTAAAAATAAATTTAAAGAGTCCAACAAGAATGTCCTTGCATTTGTTATGTTATTTTTATTTTTTTGAAATAATTTGTTATATTATCTACGCAATGATATGTAATATATTATTTATTATAAATATTAAAAAAACAAAGAAATATAAATATCTTTGATACTAGTTATCATATTTAATGGGTAAATAGATGATTTCTTTTTTAATTATTAGTGTGTTTAATGGATAAAAAACAATTTTATTTTTTATTGAAAACGTCACAGTTGATGAAATGTGTTTCAGAGAAAATTTAGATTTAAAGATGAGATAAAATGAATTGAGATAGTCTTTAAATAATAATAAGATTTGTGAATTAAAATTTGTGAACAATAATAAGTAATTAAGAGATAAATTTTGAATCCAAACCGGCTAGGGGCGGCGTGGAGGATTTTAATTTGACTAAAATGAAGGGCATGGCGTGCCACTGGTCCACTATGGAGAAAAGAAAATAAGAAAAAAATAGAAAAATATTTTAGGGATTCAAGTTGTTGATCAACATGTAATATTGGCTTGATCTTGGTAAGATATTTTTGCAATGGACGCAAGCCGGATCCACGAATAAATTATAATATAATTGGAGATGATCAAGAGGCTTCGGCATGCACGTTAGATGAGATGTCGCTGTCTGCTCAGTGCTCACTGTAATTCCAGGCCAATCTGTTTGCCTTTTTTATTTCCGTTTTTTAATAATATTCACTCATAAATATTTGAAAGAAATAAATATTTTGATAAATATCATTCTATGTACGTAACTTTAAAAATGATATTTACTAATTTTGGTGGGATTTTAAGAAAGAAAGAAATATTTGAATATCAATATAATGATCAGTAATTATATATTGACAATTTTAATTAACGAAAATCTTACTACAAATAAAAACTAAGAAAAAAAATTACTAGACTCAACACTAATTTTGATAAGAACTTTGTTTTTATATCCACGTGGTCAAATTATAAATTGGTCACAATATGATAATAATTTGTGATAATTAAATAGTACTGGCTGCTGCATGGCCTATTGAACATTCTCAATGTACTTTTAAGCTTTGGTCACGACACACCACATGGTTGATGATTTTATATACGGATATTATTAAAAATACATCAATGATTTGATTTTGGACCCGTGCAATGGGTGCTACTCCTTGAATTTCTTCTTCTTCACAAAGAAGTTTGATTTTTTTCAACTTGTTAGTGGCCGCCGGCAATGATTTTCTTTGGAATTTTGGGCTTTGATTTGAATTATTCAGATCATGGTCACCTGGAATTTCGATCATTTTCTTAGGTTGAGAGTCATATCCAATTTTTTTGTGGATACAAATCATATATTAATATATATTATCCAGGACATGTCATATATATATAGCTACATCAGTAGTACTACTTGAAGAATTAAATAAATTAGTTCATCTGGAAATTAATTGATATTTTAGAAAATCCACCAAGAAATTAAAATAGAATTTTATCAAACAGGTTAATTCTTTAGAAAATAAAAATTCATATTTTCAGATTTTTTAATATGGTATTTTTTTCTTCTACAATTTCAATTATTTGCTACAATTATCAAGGTAATAAGTCTGTAAATTATATGACAGTAATATTTTTAGATTGTTGGTATTTTATTTCAATATGAAAAATTTGTCATTAGGTCTTGTTTAGATAGTAAAAATATTTTATTTCATCTTATCTCATAATTATAATTTTTTTTAAATTTCTATACAAAATATAATAGATAATTCAAATTTTTTAAATCTTAAAATAATAATAATATTAAAAAATAATATTCTAATAATATTTTATTTAACTTTTAATTTTTATCTCATCTATTAATTGATCATCTTATCTCAAACGGCCTAAACCTCATCATCGTAACGTTAAGGCATGACGGTATACCCCATTGCGTTGCAAACCAAGTTGCTGCTACGTCACATTACCTTTTCCAACACTATCAGATCTGCCTCTCTGTCCAGTGAAAATGGCGGCACTCAAACCCTTCAGAAGCTGAAAACGGATAGAAAGGGTACTTTCAATATGAGTGGGAATGGCGGCAACCAAAATTCCGGCCCAAAGAAAGTGCCCCACCCGGCCCCTTCGTTTCAAAACCAGCCACCAAAGCGAAACAAGATCCTGAATGGTATCATTTATGGGGATCCCAAGGCCCCTTCTACTGGTTCCTCTTCCAAAAATAATTGATGGGGATCTCCCCATTTGCTGAGGTGTCATGTGTTGTGTTGGAAAAAAATTCATAAAATTGAGTTCAGTCTATTAAATCATCATTACGGACAAAAAGAATAGATAAGAAAGGAGAATAAGGGCTGTAAATGTCAGAGGAGACAAGAAAGATATGGGAGGACCAGATATTAAAGGAAGAATGAGAGGTGTACACATAAGGGAGACCAGCCAACTCATGACAGGCTGGCATATACAGTGAAATATTAGACAAATGTATAAAGGGAAGTGGACAGATGACGGACGGACTAATTTATGATGGAAGAAGGAGAACTAATGGAGGAGGGATCAAGAGAAAAGATACTGATACGAACAAAGATTGAACACCAAAGGATAGAGAACAGAAGATTGACGAGAACTCCAACTTTTTCTATACAGTGAGATATGAGGTTCTATGAGTGATTGTAAATTAATATATACTAGTGGAGACTTCCCTCCCAAAACCCCCGTGGACGTAGGCATATTGCCGAACTATATAAATCTTGGTGTCAACCTTTTTACTGCATTTATTTTCTACTCGCCACCATGGACGTGCGAATCGCCATCGTACGGCCGCACCGAAACACCGCCAAGGACCCCAAATTCTTCGCATCGCGGCACTGACCTCATAGATTTGCCCATGCCCGCAAAACATGACATCAACAGTGGCGCCGTCTGTGGGATCTCTGTTTTCCCAACCAGCGTGGCCTTTGTAGGCCGGCAATGACAAGCTTTCAAAGCTTGCGATGTGAAGAAGAACAAACTGAAGTGATGGAAGGAAGAGCTGACGAACAGAGCTTTGGTGGAAGGATGATGATCTCTCTGCTGTGCTGAACAAATTCTGAATAGTGAAAAAAAAAAGCATCTTCCAGATAAGTATTATCAATTTTTTGAATTTTTATATTTTTAAGGGAACAAATATATTTTTACATGCCCAGGTGGAGAATCGAGCTCCATGCACTTGGGCAAAAGCACCTTGTAATATACGGTGCACTTAGGTGCACAGTAGTACACAATACTTGCAACCAAAGTGATCGGGCCACTTACTTTCCAGGCTCGTGTATATGGTTTACGCACATGTACGTGCAGACAATATCTAAAAGTCCAAACCGAGCACTGCCCACCAAAGCACTGTGTTGTACGTATCATGCACGGCACTGTACAAGTGCACATTGCCACGAACATATAGACTGTACGTGCCATGCATGGGTCTGGACGAGTGCACAAGACTTGCACCCGAGCGGCACCTTGCCGCCCCACCTACGGCCAAGAGTCGCCGACGACAACTCCGGGCCACCACGCCGACTGCCGGCATTTTCTGTCGTGGTCGCAATGGTCGCCGGATGCAAAGGCCGTGCATGGCGGACTTGTTAGGGACCTCGGTCAAGTCCCTAAACACTAGGATCTCACGCCAAAGGCAACTTGGTGATGACCGAATCTCCGTTCCTCTCTTGATTGATTCTCGAACAATGGTGGCTATGGTGGCAATGTGGACAATGTGAGGTTAAGTGTTTAGGCTAGGATGAGCGTATGGAATGTGGAAAAATGGCTAAGTGTTTGGGTGGCTAGACTTGCATGGAGTACACGGCAATAACGGCTTGCATGGATGGCGCCACTTTGGTGATTAGGGTTAGGGTTTGGATAAGGTGGCTAGAGTTTGAGATGGAAGATGGATTAGGGTTTGGAGTGTGGGCGGCAATGGCTTGGCCGAATAGGCTAGTGAGAGTTTTTAGGAAGATCTCCTAAAAACTAGGGATTTGATTATGGATAAGGTGGTGGCTGGCCAGAAGAGTTGATGTAGTCAACTAGGGTTTCCAAGTATGGAAACCCTAATATGGCAAGTGGAGTGGGCGGCTAAAACCAATTCAAATAAGGCTAGTGTAGCCGAAATTTGAATTTGAATTGATATGGCAAGAGGGTTTCGGCTATGGTAGGAATTAGATAATTGAAGTGGTCAACTAGGGTTTCTAAATATGGAATCACTAATATGGAAAGAATGGTGGGCAGCTAGGGTTAATTCAAATTAGGCAAGAGTGGCCAAATTTGAATTTAGATGGATAAGGTAAGTGAATTTCTGCTATGGCTGAAATAGAAGAGGGAAATGATTTATGGAAAGTGGACAAACACTTAGGGTGGCCGAAATTAGTGTTTGGATGGATTGAAAAGCAATCCAATAGATGAACACTAAGAACACAATGAAGAACACTCAAGAACAAAGTATGAATATTTAAGAACTTGAATGAACAAAATAAAGTAATTCAACAAATGATTCACGAATTGCACAATTGTTGAATAAACCTCATATATTGATAAATAACCAAAAACAAAGATAAACACAACTTGGATTCACGAATTGCACCAAGTTGTAAGACAAGATAGTTGAATCACTTCAATTCACGAATTGCATGGAATGATTCTCTCTTTGGGATTCACAAATTGCAACCAAAAAGCCAAAGTGCTAAGCACCGATAGTGATCTCTCAAACAATAGTTCTCCCTCTAGGGTTTTTGCCAAAAGATATGAAAGAAATTACTAAGGATCCTATTTATAAAGGTTACAACTTGGAAACCCCCAAAAGGTCCCTTTGCAATAAAAGAAATAAAATAAATAAATAAATGAAATAAATAACATAAATAAGATAGTAGCATGTACCACATAGCCGTGGTATGCATGAGCCAATGGTTCGGCTAAGGGGTGCATGGGGGTTGAACTTTGGCTTGTTCTCATGCTGAAAATGCCATTTTTGAGGTCTGGCTTGACTGTGGCTCGACCCTTGCTCGAGCCAAGGTTCGCTCGACACTCTGCTCGACTCCACTCAACTCTGCTCGAGCGAATACAACCAGAGAGTTTTGCTCGAATATCGCTCGACAGTCCGCTCGAGCCAGTGTTCGCTCGACACTCCGCTCGACTCAACTCGAGCGAAAACAACCAGAGAGCTCTGCTCGAAACTCACTCGACAGTCCGCTCGAGCGAGTCTACAACTTGAGAACTCCGCTCGACACTCCGCTCGAGCGATATGTGTGCATATGGCCAAGGTGCAACTTTAGAGGCAATTTTACTTGGGGGTCTAACACAAGCACGGTGCTAGGCCACCTTGCACTGGGCCTAGCCTCAAGTGCGCACAGAGCTCGTGGTGCCAAGCCACGAGCCTAGTCACCAGTAGGCGGTCGCCACCGTGATCGCCGTCAGTCTGTAGCTCCAGAGCCACGGCCCCCACCAAGGGGGGTTGTGAACAGCCTATCCCGTGCGCACCATGCCGTGCGCAAGGAGATCAGGCGGTAGCCCAGCAGCTACGCAGCGGTAGAGGGGGCCAGTGTCCACCATGTGGCTTGCCGGCACTGTCTGTCACTGTCGGAGCATCACCGGCAGCCTCTCATCGCTGCAAAGTGACCATGTCAAAAACAGCCAGCCACCCGGCTAAGCTTGCGGAGGAGAAGTCCGAAGCCCAGTCCCGGCACCTCCTCACCGGACTATTGGCGAACACCAGGTGACTCGCCGGTCAGTCTGCCACCCTTAGGGCACTTCTCCGACCTGCACAGTGGCTGAGCATGCATGTTCAACGAACATGCATGAATAGCCTGGGAACGTTGAACAAACATGCACTGCACAGCCCGGGAATGTCGAACACGCACTGCACAGCCCGGGAACGTTGAACATACCATACACAGCCCAGGAACGTTGGACATGCATGCACAGCTCGGGAACCAGCTCAGTTCCTCAATTCACTCGGCAAATGAGCATGCACTTCTCCGACGTGCACAATGTATGAGCATGCACGTTCAACGTATATGCATGCACAACTCGGTCTCCGGCTCGGCACCATCTACTCAGAGGTCAGCAGCTCGGAACACAAGCACGAAGACCAACTTAACCGAAATGCATGCACGGTTTCCCTCAGCCCGGCATGCACAGATTCTCGCTCGAAAAATCAACACAGACTCTCGCTCGGAAACTCATCCGAATGTGAAGCACCCACATGGACTTTCTTCAGCCCAGTAACTACAAACATGAGTTCCTCAAAATCAGTAATTCTCGCTCTGTTCCTTCGCTCGGAAAGCACTATATGGAAACAACACGCACGCGAACTTTCCTCAAACTCGCTCGGAAACTTGGCTCGGTAAACTTGAGTTAGGGAACTTACCTTCATGGAAGACCACTGCATGCTCGCTCAAAACCACCGCTCACTTGGTAGTTGCCTACACGAAGTCCCTTAGTTCAAAGCCACTACACGAGAAGCAACAAATACGAGATGACATTTCAAAAACCCATGAAGACATGCACGATATTCACTTGAACGTGGAACACCAGTGCAGATTCTCGCCCGAAAATCCACTAGAAAGTGGAGCACCAACTCAAAATACATAAAGCTCGGAAACTCGCTCGGAAACTCAAAAAAAAAAAAAGAAAAGAAAAGAAAAGAAGAAATCCTCCGTTCGGCAAACTACCTACTCGATCCTTCAGCTCAGAAATTCATGTTGGAAAAGCATTGCTTGGAAACTACCTGCACGAACTACTTAGTTCGGCAACTACGTGCATGGACTGCCCCAGCTTGATAATATATGCACAGATTCTTCAGCTTAGAAAAACTATTGCTCAGAGATCACAACAGCATAGACATCATTACACGAAGCGCCTACTTGGAAACCATCACACGGTTACATCTGTCATGTACTGGAGAAAATTGTACAACTTGCTTGACACTCAAACGACATTGGTTGGGTTCAGACAGCGCACCCTTACTCCGCATAGCGCAATTTTGTTCTGTTCAGTTCAACTTTTTTCAGCCTTCATGCTCTACTTGGTTTTTATGCTCAGCTCAGATTTCCTGCTCTACTGCACATCCAAGCACAGACTCTCCTTGACTACAACTTCAGGTTCGTTACTGACAAAATTTTTGTGAAATTTAGTTTCTACTAACAAAGTTATTTCTATTATGAGAACGAACCGCTGGGAGCGAAAGGTCAAGAACCGTCCGACCTAGCAGAACCGAACGCGTTGGCCCCTGCCAGCCCACGAAGTCATAAGCACGGGAACCAAGCCCTCGCTCTGGCCCGCTGGCTATTCTCAACGCACATCGCCAGTAATCCAACAGGACCTCGTCGAGCGAGTCACTGTGCTCTCATGGGACTTCATCGAGCGTGTCACCATTGATTTACTGGGACTCTGCCGAGCTTCGTGCTATGGTGCAGAACCGAACGCGTTGGCCCCAGCCAACCCACGAAGTCATAAGCACGGGAACCAAGCCTTCGCTCGAGCCCGCTGGCTATTCTCAACGCACGTCGCTAGTAATCCAACGGGACCTCGCCGAGCGAGTCAGCGTGCTCCCACAAGACTCCACCGAGCGTGTCACCATTGATTTACTAGGACTCTGCCGAGCTTCGTGCTATGGTGCAGAATCAAATCTCCATCAACAAAAGCTCTATCAACCGAATCTCCAAAACCAAGTCTCCATCAACCAAATCTCCAGAACCAAATCTCCATCAGAAAGAATCTCCATCTCAAACGAGTCACTAGACCAGTCGAGCTCCACGCTCGAGCTTTACGCGGTCCAAGACAGGAATTCATCTTCGACAGGCCCGCCCAGGACAGAAATTCCAATAAAACCATACAATTTTCAGTCCACAAGTGTGCTAAAAATTAGCGGGGTACTGTTGGGAGAAAAATACCCATGGCCCATAAAATTGGGCCCAGTCCACTAAATCATCACTAGGGACAAAAAGATGGGACAAGAAAGGAGACTAGGGGCTGCAAATGTCAAAGGAGACCAGGAAGATATGGGGGGAGCAGATATTAAAGGTAGAATGAGATGTGTGCACGCAAAGGAGACGAGCCAACTTATGGCAGGATGGCATGTACAGTGAAATGTTAGACAAATGTATAAAGGGGAGTGGACAGATGACGGACGGACTAACTTATGATGGAAAAAGGAGAACTAATGGAGGAGGGATCAAGAGAAAAGATACTGATACGAACAAAGATTGAACACCAAAAGATAGAGAACAGAAGATTGACGGGAACTCCAACTTTCTCTATACAGTGAGATATGAGGTTCCATGAGTGATTGTAAATTAATATATACTAGTCGAGACTTTCCTCCCAAAACCCCTGTGGACGTAGGCATATTGCCAAACCACGTAAATCTTGGTGTCAACCTTTTTACTGCATTCATTTTCTACTCGCCACCATGGACGTACTGATCGCAACCGTACAGCCGCACCGAAACACCGCCAGGAACCCCAAATTCTTGGCATCGCAACACTGACCGTAGAGATTTGCCCATGCCCGCAAAACACGACATCTAACATGTTCCTTTTCAATGTCTTAGTGATGTAAATATATGTGTGTGTGTGTGTGCCGGCCGCTGCTAATACGCTCGAGCAGATGATCTCCAAACCATAATAGAGTTTGAGAAATTAAGGTAGATATCAGATCATCAGGAGCGAGCTAGCTAGTTTGCTTAGACTATGCTTTCTCGTCGTGTGAACCTTTGTTTGTACGTTGTGCTTTGTTTTCTGGTAATGATCAACGTATCTATATATATTGTTCAGTTCCTGTGTATACTGATGATTAAGCTGATATCATGAGCAGATGCTAATTATGTATTTAATCTCCTTTTTATATCTCCTTCCTTGTGGCCGCTAATTAACATTTTGAGAGTACTCGAGTTGTTCTATATATATACAAGCCCGCCCAGTACAGTTTTAGCACACCAGACCACAGACATGGCACCTGACATTTATTGAGAGATAGTACTTCAAATTTAGGACCTATGAGAAGAAGGGTTGGAGGTTCTTTGAGTGGAAGAAAATTATTGGTTTTAGATGGATAAATGGTTAAGAGGCGTAAATCCGAGTTGGGACTTAAATTGATTGAAAGCATGGTTTATGTTTAATTTTATAATTTGTGATTTAATTGGATAATATTTCTTCACATACACAACACATCTTTAATATTTTATTCTAACTTTTTATTTCTTTGGTTTCTAATTTTTCATATAGGCCAATACATGCACTGAGATCAAAAGAATTCACAGAAGAAAAAATAGAACACACGCTGGCCAACTCACAAAGAAAAGCACGCGAGATTGAAAAGAAAAAAAAGAAAAAGAAAAAAGATCATGCTGGTTCTTTACACACGCAGTCACATGTGTGACATAACTGGCATGTCTATCTATTGAAAGGAGCATTATTTTTTAAGTCCAGCTTTTGATTTTTCAGTTTGAACTTTGGAAGGAACGCGACAAATGAAAAAATAAAAAAGAAAAAGCAAGACCAAGATGCTTGGTTTTAACTTTTTTTCATTTTGGACGAACTTGAATTTCATTCTTGAAGCTTTTGGGTCTTTTACTCTTTTACAAAACAAGATGCGAGACACAGTTCCTTGGTGGAATGTTTTCAGACTGATGGGATGGGTTGCATAGAGAGTTAGAGACTTTGCATTGTTTTTGTTTTGCCCATGAGCAAAGTGAGAGGACTGAGGAGTGACCGTGATATTGAAAACTCAAAAGTTCAAAACCCTAATATTTGAAAGGCAGTCCTCGTCTCAATGGTGCTTTGTGTTTTTTCATCTCAGGTTCACTCTAAGCTCTGTTTTTTTTCATCTCAGTGGAGTTTTTTTTTTTTCTTCATCTCAATACGTTGTGCCCTGCGGGTATTGTGATTGTCGATCTCCTTCTCTTCCCTGTCTTTTTTTTTTTTTTCCATTAGCTTTATTCTCTTTATTTCTTGGTTTCTCGTGTTTGTTCTTTGTCCTGGTGTGTTGTAGTATGGTTCTTCTTAATTCCATTTTTGTTCTTTGTGGTGTGGATCTGAGCAGCTCTTTAGATTTTTTTTGTTGATTCTTCTCAATTCCTTTTTTCTTATCTCTATGGTGTGGATATGCTGCTATTGGTTGTGTTGGTAGTAGTATTGTTATTTTTGTGTTTATTTTTTTTTTGTTGATTTTTTGCTGCTTTTTCTATAATATGTAATTTAATATATAAAAATAGTTTTTGTTTTATGTTAATAGCTTACATTCTCTTTAAAAATACTCCTAGATCAATTGAATGCAGTAGTTTTCAGTTAGTGGCTTATATTTGCGTGATTCCTTTGGTTTTGCACCTTTTTGCGTGATTCCTTTGACTTGTCATTTATTTTTTGTTAAATTTTTATTCTTTGATTTTGACTATATTACTTGTTATTCAGTTTTTACTTTTGTGTCTACTATTGCCACTACTTGTCTAAAAAAAGATTTTTAGACATGTCTGAACATGTTACAAATATAGAATGCTCATCTGCAAGTCCACTCATGGAAGACATAGAACCTACACAAGGAGATGATACTGTCGCAACCTTTATAAAGTGTGATAGTAATTATGTTAATCATGAAATTGATGGTATTATTGGTGGAGAAGAAATTTCCATGATGGTACATGTTGTGTTTAATAAATTTATGAGAGCTCATACTCCTTATTGGCAAAAGATAAGTCGTATTACAGCAAGAAATGATTGTGAATCCACTTATGAAATTGAGAAAAAGAAACTGAAAACAATAATGAGAAATGTGAATAAGGTTAGCATAACAGCGAACATGTGGACTTCAAGTCAAAAGACCTCATATATGGTTGTACCTGTCATTTTGTTGATCCTGATTGTTATTTAAAAAAAAAAAAAATTCTTAAATTTTTGTAATGTCCCACCCCCACACAGTGGGGTTATTGTTGCTGATGCACTTCAAAAATGTTTCACAGATTGGAGAATTGAGAACAAAGTGTCTACAATAATAGTGGATAATATTAGGTATAATGATGTAGTTTTAAGGGTTCTCAAATATGTTTTTACTTTGAAAAAGAAGTTATCTGTTGGGGCAGCTTTTTCATGTGTGTTGTTGCCCACATATAACAAATTTATTGGTCAAGATGGACTTAGCGAGATTGGTGAAACTGTCGATTGTGGTCGAGAATGGGTGAAATATTTAGTTGCATCAGAAGCTCGTATCAAGCAATTTAGTAATATTTGAAAACAGTTGCAATTACCAACAAAAAAACTTTTTTTGGATGTTCCTACTCGATAAAATAGCACTTACCTAATGCTAGCAACAACTTTAGAGTTTAAAGAAGTATTTCCAAGATATGGAGATGGAGATCAAGGTTTTAATTATGTTCCAAGCATTGAAGATTGGATAAAAGTGAAAAATGTATCAAATTTTAGCAGTTTTTAATAAGGTGCCAAACATTAGCTCAGGAACCGAGTATCCAACTGCTAACTTATTCCTTCCTGAGGTATGGAGAATAAAATATGTGTTCAACAATAAGTCTCTTGACCAAAATGATTACATACGAGCAATGGTTGTGAAGATGAATACAAAGTTTGAGAAATATTGAGGGGAATGTAACTTGCTTATGGCAGTAGCTGTAGTTTTAGATCCAAAATTTAAAATAATGCTTGTTCAATTCTGTTTTTCAGTAATTTATTCAGAACTTGAAGCTACTAGAAACATAAAAACCATATTGAGAATCTTACATGAGTTATATGATGAATATGCTGAAAATTATAATTTAGCTAATGTAGAGTCAAGTGGACACGAAAATGCTCGAGATATAGGTTATTCTTGTGGTAGTTTTGTCAATGCTATGGGGAAGAATGAGATAAGTGGCAAGTCTATATTTGAATCATTTGTTAGAAGTGTTGATATAATTTGATCAGTGAAATCTGATTTGGATGTTTGCTTAGAGGAATGTGTATATATTTGTAGTGAGGATTCAGATTCACATTTTGATGCCTTGGAATGATGGAAGGTCAATGATCTAAAGTACCGCATTTTATCTAAAGATGACACGTGATATTTTGTCAATTTCAATTACTACAATGGCTTCCGAATCAACATTTAGTGGTAGAGTGATTGATTCTTATCGTATATCAATGTCTAATGAAACAACAGAAATATTGTTATGTAGAGCTGATTGGGTTCGGGTACGTTATAAGTCAGGAAGGTTAGTGCCGCAGTATCGTCCGGCGGCGAGTCCAACTGTTGATGATGGAAAGCATTCGAATTTTCACACGCAGATACTGAAATGGAGGAGGCCGAGTACTACTTTTGTTCAATAGCTAGAGGCTTTACGTTTAGCTCAAAATGCATTGTGCATGTCTCTTCCTTGGACGTGGGTTTTGTTAGAATTTTTAGATTTATGCTTTTCGGTCAGACCTCATTAATTCTATATTCCTTTTAGAATGATTAGTAATTTGTCATAAATATGTTACTTTTGCTGTTATTTTTTTACTCATATATTATATATATGTATGATCTTTACGTCTTTCATTTAATTTTATTTTTTTTGGATTTTTTTTTTCAAATCAATGATTTTTTTATCTCCTATATATAATAAAAAGAATATTTTGTCATTGCTTAATTTATAGTTGCACAACATGATCTTGAATATATATCTTGACCCATTTTGACCATCTTTTCTGGGCAAGGACTGAATATCTTGATCCCAGCTTTCATCCTGTGAATCTAATTGATACTAGAGGTATGTACTTGAGCATGATCACTTTGATCATCATGTCCTTTGGATTGTGAGCAGTGGCAACTACTAGTGTAAGAATTATATCTCTCATCTCATATTTTATATATCCATCTACAATATTCCACTGGTAAATTGATGATAATTATTGGTCCTTTTTCATATCAGCTACCCATTTATATATATATATAGTTCTTGGTAACCAAGTTTTTGTTTTCTGAATTTCATTAAATAATCTAAGTTCTCAAAAGTTTATATATATATTTTTAAATGACACCATTTAGAATGAAGGGTTATGTAAACATGAGATTATTTTTTTAATGAAGCAATTACATTTAAAATGAACTGTAAAATAATTGTAAAAGAATTCTAAAAAGAATTAGAAACTGGTGGAGTTGATGTTTCTAGAATTCTAGTTCTTTTCATTATCGTATTCTATATATCATCTAACATTTATTGTTTTGACTTTTGAGAGAACTATTAATGAGGAGAAATCTTCGTGTGAGGGTTTTAGCGATGGAGATTTCAAGCTTTTAATTGCTGGCGAGATAAAATAAAATTTTATAAATAGTAGTATTGTAGTTTATGAATAGTAATGAAATAGTTTGAATTAAGTATTTTTTTAATTTTAGAAAATGAAAAAGAAAAAGTTGAATAAAAAAATTATAAAATTTAAATATTATTAGAATATTATTTTATAATATTATTTTTTATTTTTTGTTTAAAAGTTTAAAAAAATTATAATAATTAATTTAAAAATTTTATATTTAGATTATGTTTAAAAATAAAATAAAATGATACAAGATTAAATAAGATAAAAATTTTGATATGAAATCTATAACCTAGTCTTATCAATAGCCTTAGTCCTTTTCTTTTTTTTTGAATTCAGAACTGCATTGTATTACTAATCATTCTCGAGATTACAATTTTTGTCATGCATAACTGCATTGCTAATTACAAAAGGCCCCTCCTCAATCCATATTTTTTCCTCACCAAGTTCCAGTGCATATTTAGCTAACAAGTGTGCCACTCAATTCCCATCCCTTGGCACAAAACTTACATTCCAATCATCTTTTCCTTTAAGAAACTGCTTAATGTCTTCAATAATATGCCCCATCTATGATTGATCTTCCCCCTCTCTGTTTATCCCATTGATGACAGCAGCTGCATCTCCTTCGAAAGTTACCTTAGAAAAGGCCAGCTCATTGCAAATTTCTAAGACTTTCCATAATGCCCAGCTTTCTGCTAGAGCAGGGTGATCAACATGTTTTCTAACATCACAAGCAGCCACAAGTACTTACCCTTCCTCATCTCTAATAACAATTCCCATCCCCATTCTCTTAGCCTTCATATCAAGAGCAGCATCCCAATTAGCCTTCACCTCAAAAGTACCTGATTTTTTCCATTTCTTCTGCATTACTTTGTGATCAGCAGTCGTAACAGTAGTGACAAGTCCTTCTTGACTTATCTGTGATAGTTTGTAATCCTCCAACCCCTCACCCGCCATTTGTAGAAGTTTGCTTGGGCTATAGAATTGGTTCTCAAAAACCACCTTGTTTCTTCTCAGCCAGATTCTACGCATTATGGTAGCAACCCATTCCATCTCCTCTTTCTGCAATCTGTTCATCAACTTAGACCATAATCCCAGAAAATCTCCTTCCTCTGTGGCACACTTTTGTACTGGACTACTAGGCTCTGCCCATACATATGCCGAAGAAGGGCAGCTCCATAGTATATGCATAACAGTCTCCTCAGCTCTTCCACAAATTGGACACATTGGATTTTCACCAATTTTTTTATTAAACAGATTCCTCTTCGTTGGAATGATATTATTAGCAGCTTTCCACATAAAAGTTTTGACCACTGCTGGCACATCCATTCCCCATACAAATTTCCACACTGCTTCATCTTTACCTCCAGTTGATGCTTCCCCTTTATCCCTTCTTTTCAAGCTCACTGCCACATCGTATGCACTCCTAACACTGAAATTACCATCTCTTGTATAACCCTAGTACCTCATATCTGAGGAACCCCTTATACTCAAGGGAATACGCACAATGACTCCAGCTTCTTCTGGTTTAAAAATGCCTCTAATCATATCTTCATCCCATGATTTAGTAGATGACACAATCAGCTTGTTCACCTTCATGTCTTCCCAAGATCTCTTCACAGAAGATTGCACACACTTTGAAGTAGGGGTAGGCAACCATTTCTCTCCCCAAATCTTTATGTTGTTCCCATTCCCAACCCTCCATTGTAGACCTTCCTTTAATAACTCTCTCGCTGACAGCACACTTCTCCATATATAAGAGGGGTTTATACCCAGTTTGGCTTTTAGAAATTCTGAGTTCTTGAAATATTTATCCCTATACACTTGAGCAACAAGAGAATAGGAATTCTTAATCAAGCGCCAGCCTTGTTTAGCTAACATAGCAGCATTAAAACACTCCACATCCCTAAAACCCATCCCCCCTCTTGCTTTCTGCACTCCCATTCTCTCCCAGCTCCACCAATGAATTTTTTTGAAATTTTCCTTATGCCCCCACCAGAACTTTGAATACAAAGAATTCAGCTCCTTGCACAAAGAATTCAGCCTTGGTCCTTTTCTTGGCCGTAGAATTCAACTTTGGTGGGCGATGGCACTTTTGTGCTTTACTTTTGGTGGGGAATTGAAAGTGGGTTTACCATGCAGGTTTTGGGCAACAATAGTTCTACAGACAGTCATCCATCATAGGCAGTCGGCTGCCACGTCAGTCAATTTTAAATGTTAAAAAAAATAATCTTATCATTATAATTTTTTAAATTTTTATATAAAATATAATAAATAATTTAATTATTTAAAATCTCAATTTAATTTTTTTAAATTTTAAAATGATAATAATATTTTAAACAATAATATCAATATTTTAAATTAATATTCGGGTCAGAAGTAGCAACCTTTAACTTTAGACTATATAGACTATGACCCGTTTATATAGAAATATTCTAACTTATCTTATTTAATCTATCTCATTATTATAATTATTTTAAATTTTATATAAAATATAATAAATAATTTAATTTTTTCAAATATTAAAATAATAATATTATTAAAAAAATAATATTATAATAATATTTTATTTAACTCATTTAAAATCATCTTAACTCATTTTATTATTCAAACGAATTTATATTATAATCTAAAAAGATAATTTTTTAAACACATTCAACACATATATAGCTGATATTAAAAAATAATTAAATTTTTTATTTTTTTTTTAAATTAAAATAAATTTCAAAATAAGTAATGTTTAACGCACATTTATATGTACAAAAAACAATTTATTCATAATCTTCACATATTACATATTATTTTTATTTTATTTTTTATTTTTATTAAATATATGATGTATAAATGATAAATAGAAATTTTGAATTAGTTTTAAAAAATTAAAATTAAAATAAATTTAATGTGCTGAGCAATGAATAGTTAATACATCATCTAAAAAGGGATTACTCTGATATAATTACACGTAATGACGTAGATCCGTCACACGCTAATCCGATGACATCTGCATGAGTGTAGCCGCACGTGTCTTTTTCTTTTCTATTTTCTCCCGGCGGTGATGGTCCCTGTAATTAGCACTAGAATTAGTCTACCATATACATATATAAAATCACTTATTTTATATATCTATTTAATCATTCAACCAAAACTCTCATATTATTTTATTATTATTATTATTAATTTTTTTCTAAAATTATTTTTTTCTAAAATTTTGTAATTAGCGTCTACTAGATATATTTGATATTAATAATACAAATACAATAATAAAAAATATAATTTTTTTATATATTATATTAAAAATATAATAAAATGATAAAAATATATATATTATAATAATAAAATAAATGTGTAGATAAAATTTTGCTATGTTGTTGAAAGAGGAAGAAGAAGAAATAATTGTGAGAGAATGAAAAAAGAGAAAAATAATTAATAAAATAATATTTTAAGAGTAAATAATATATCTCTAAATTTATATAGATACTATTCATAATTATACAGATATATAATCTAATATGGAAAAATTTAAGTTGTATTAATGCAAATATGACATATGCAAATGGATAAGAATGCTAACATGGTACAAAAGTTAAAGTTATAAAGATAAATTTTAAAGTAATATTATTTTATTATATAGTTGTGAACAAGTTGTTATGGTATTTAATGACTATCATCTCTCTTCTTAAAAAGACGCTCACTTGACTCCAAGCCTGCAGATTCCGGTGGGAAGCAGAGAGAGTGAAGTATGAGTGAAAGAGGCGGAGAAAACACCGGCGACCGTCCAGGTTCCGAGCCCCGCCCCCGCCCCCGCCAGACGGACTCTAACTATGCCAACCTTCCGCAGCGACAAGCCAATAAGATCAAGGGGCAGATCTTCAAAGGCCTGTTCAAAGTCACAGCGCCGGCCGCTGCCTCCGCTAGCCGTTGATGATACCAATTCTGTGCTATTATGGTGATGGTTTTTTTTTTTTTGGGGGGGAGTGGGTGGGTGCTGGGCTTGAACCTTTTTTTGCAGTAAATAAATTCTTTGCTACTATCTGTTCAACCTGTAGTGTGAATTAATGTTTCTTTTTTTAATCCCTGATTAATGCTCTGTTTTGTCATGTGCTTCAACTTTGATGCTTCGAGATATGGGCATTTGACCATCTGAGAAATATACAGGTTGAATTATTAAACCTCGGCGCCCAAAATCCAAATGGGGTCATCGTGGTTCTTTCTAATTGGTTTTCTTTAATGTGGCCGGACGATCATTTTCTTTTTAGTTTCCAGAAGGCCGTTTAGTTGCAGACCACTACATGTATATATATATTTATACCCTTAAGCCAACGGGCGTAAAGGGCAGGGCAACTACCCTCCCTACCTCCCAGGTTGCACGTATCTTTAAATCTTTCTCTGATCTCGTCCATACCTACTCAAATCAGCCACCATCTTCCACGGCTTCGCTCTGAACGTGCTCGGCAAAGGTCGCACCTCCTGGCGGTGGCGGATCATCTCGAGGACAGCGGTGGCGCCATCTGAGACTACCGCAGTTAGATCGAGTACGAGCCATGCGCCATAATCGAGTTGGGGATGCCGGAACAATTGTTAATTTAGGCGGTCCGAGTACTGGACATCTTTCTCAGTCTGGCCGGAATGCAAGCGCATTCATATCGAGACGCTCAAAGCTCCCCTAAAGTTCACATTAAAAAAAAAAAAAAACCTCTGCTTTTTCGAAACATACGTTTTTATGTTTTGTTCATATATTATTTCGTACTCTCTTTTCTTTTCTTTTTTCATTTTTTAAACATGAAATAACGGTAGCTGAAAGGCAGTAGCTGAGACGGTCCTTCTATAGAAGTTGCAACCGCAGGAGAATCGGCAATTGCCTCATCAGTAAATATTTAAAAAAAAAAAAGAAAGAAAACAGAGGAAAGGGAAAGAAAGAGATCTCAGTTCTGGAAATAATCACCAGCATCATTTTGCCTGTCTCTTCTCAGCAATGGATGCAACCCCAGTTGTTGACCTGTGAAAAGTCATTTCCTTTTCTCTCATTTTCTCTCCCTTTCACAATTTCTTGAATTTCTTCGACAAATCTTATAATATGGGCTTGTTTTGTCTTTCTACTCGATCTTTTTCTTTGACCCTATCACTTTTAAGTTGGTTTAGGTTTTCATCTGTTTTATACTAGTTAATTATAGAAAATAGGGCGCTGAATTTTGGCCATTTCTTGTTGCTCTATCTGAAATTCTTTTGAATGTTGAGTCCATAAATCAACCGTGGCCTCGTAAGTGATAAGAAATGGGAGAAACGTCGTATTTTTGCCGCCAAATCCATTTCTGTAGAACATTTCGAGTGAAAGGAAAAAGACCAATGACTGTAAAATGCCCCATCCCATTTCGACTACAAAGCTTTTAGATTGAAAGGAAGAAGCTGACCATTCTACTCCTCCTTCCTCTTCCAATTCCATGTGGTACCTCAACAACTTGTGCTTGGATGAGGAACTCACTTGATGCCCAAAACGCCATGAATTTTTCTAAATTCTTATTCCTATTTTTTTCTTCCATTTGCTAATTTCTTCTCTAATTTTTGGGTATGAGCTGTTGTCCACTTTGTGGGTTCTGGAGAACGAAATAGCTCTATTGTTTCGTGCTGCTACTCATTCTTGAAGCTCTCTACCGGATGTTCAGGTTGCCCAGCGACGTATTTGAGGAGTCCCTCTCCGGCCTTGTCATCGTCGTCAACCTCGATGCCCTTTACGAAAGTCTGGCCGAAGAAGATCACGACGAAGAGGAAGAGTGCGGTAGAGAGAAAGAGGGGCCAAAAGTAAGCCAAGATGGTGACGAAATAGGATTCTACGGGGACGATGATGGAGATGAGAGTGAGAGTGAAGATGATGGGGAACTTGTACTCGAGAAGCTTTTCTGGAATTTCCATGGCTTCTTGAGTTTGCCAGAGAGTGAGAGAAAGAGAAGAAGATGTGCGTTGGAGCGGAGAAGACAAAAAGAAGGGAAGGGAAGGAAAGGGGTTGGCTTCGTGGAGAAGCCTAACAGTGAGTGCTTTGAGTCATCAAATGAAACGCAACGTTTCATCTCCACGTGGATGACGGTTTTCCAAAGATTACCCAAGTCGATTGTCTATAACTTTTTTTTTTTTCTAATTCATCTCAATTTATTATTATAATTTTTTAAAATTTTAATATAAAATATAATAAATAATTTAATTTTTTTAAATCTCAAAATAATAATAATATTCTAACAATATTTTATCATCTTATTTTAATTCACTTTAATATCAAAACGCAATATAAAAAATTATTTCATATTTAGATTGCCTTTTTTTTTAAAATAAGGTAATTGAGGTTGGAATCTAGATTTTTTATTTAAAAAATTGAACTATACGACATTAGGCTGTCAGGCTTGGATTATTTGAACTGCTTTGGAGCGGTCGGTCTATTGTTGACCCATAAACAGCCCTCTAATTAAATTTTGACACCTCACTTATTTCACATTAAATCAATGAAATGCATCACACTAGATTATTCATCTGTATGACCCCAGACCCCTCACGTTCCATGTTCTCAGTCATTTCGTCTTCTCCTACCGCCGTCGCCCATCTCTGTCGCCGATCTCTCCCATTTTCGTTGATCATCTCCATCTCCTCTCCAAAATCAACTCACAATGAAGGAGGATGCAAAGGAGGTAAGCAGAGAATGAGAGAAGTGAAGAGAATGAAACGACAATCAAATAACATCTGCCATGGTACAAAGAAACGAAGAGAGAGAGAGAGAGAGAGAGAGAGAGAGACCGGCCTTAAACCAAAAAGAAACTTATCAAATTCAATGGCCTTGAACAGCTACATGAGTTCAAAGTCGCACACAGAAAAAGCCATTGGTGATTGTTCTGAGTTCTCTGCAGGTTCTTGGGAGTTGTCTGCAAGCTTGTGGGTGTTGTGAACCAGAGGGAAGGAAGTAAATATGGGGAAAGTTTTTCCAACGATTATTATGTTTGGCTTCGGATTGGGTAACTGCGTTGGGCTACCAAAATCAACCCACAATCAAACCACAATCCATTCAAAATCACAGTGAAACTCATATATGCTTGGTTGCCAAGAAAACTCAAAAAGAACAGAAAAATGGGAACATCAACAGATTTTTTGTCTGGACCTATCTCAGCTTCACCGCGAGCTGCAGTCGCACAGTGCACTTCTTCCCTCAATGGCCTCTGTTTCTCGTGTGGTAAGGCTCCATTTCCTTATTCGCCTTCCTCGTGCAACGACGGAGAGAGCGGGCGATGAGAGTGGGGAGATGAAAATTTGTATTTAGGTTCTGGGGGAGATTCAGGGGATGAGGGATCATTGCGTGAGTGTGGTGGGGGCACATGGTAGGAAAGCTGAGGAGGCTACGTTAAGTCACTTATTGCGGGGCTGCTTTTTGCACATCAACAGACGGACCGTTTTGAATATTAACTCATTTTTTATTATTAGTATGATTGTTATTGAGTTTTTTAGTTGGTATTAATATTGGCACGGTCATGGCATTGCAGGATGGACTCACTCTCTAGATCAAAATGTTTTCCTTCATATTTTTCTCATATTTATTTTAAAAAGGAAAAAAAAAAAAACAGGAGAAAAAAATTTGGAGGGTGTTTTAGTTTGTAGACTTTGGATCGTATTTGGAAGAATCGAATCATGTGAATAAAATATATTTGAAGGATATATAATTATGATGTGTGTCGAGTTTTGCTACATAACCTCTACCACACTCTACACTTCATATTTTTTTAAAATTTTAAATTTTAAATTTTTTTTTGAATTTATTTTTTTAAAAATATTTTAAATTTTTTATTTATTATTTATATAATAAATAATTGATAAAAATAATGTAATGTATTGAAGTTGCGTGAATAATAAAAGATAGTGAAGATTTTTTGATAAAATTTAATGGCCGGTATTGCTTCTTGACAAGCCGTACCTCTTAATTTTGTCATATTTTGATCTTTTCAAGCTTTCCCCCACTGAGGTGTACTTTCACTCACAATAATTTTACTCTCTTCTCCAAAATATTTCATTCACTCTATGTAACTTCAAAAATGATATTTACACCCTTAATTATAAGTTGTACAAATTTTAAGTAATTTTCTTTATAAAAAAAAAGGTAAATTAAGGATTCACATTAAAAAAATTATATTTATAATAGTGAAATAGACTTTTTTTTTTTAAAAATATACGAGACTTGAATATTTTAAAATTGTATTTAGCATTACTCATATAAATTTTTTGTCAAAATTTTATTAAAAGTAAATTTAAAGAGTCCAACAAGAATGTCATTGCATTTGTTATGTTATCTACGTGATAATATGTAATATATTATTTATTATAAATATTAATAAAACAAAGAAATATAAATATCTTTGATACTGGTTATCATATTTAATGGGTAAATAGATGATTTTTTTTAATTATTAGTGTGTTTAATGGATAAAAAAATAATTTTACTTTTATATTGAAAACGTCATGGTTGATGAAATTTGCTGAGAGAAAATAAAGCTACTGTAAGTGGCAGCGTGGAGGATTTTAATTGAAAAAAACTATTTTATCTTTCAGTTGTACTGTTCTATTTGACTGTTCAGGAAAAAAAAATTATTATTATTTTTTATTTAGTGATTAAAAAAATAATTTTAAATATATTAATATATTTTTTTATTTTTTAAAAATATTAAAAAATATGGAAAAAAAAATACAAAACAACTAACGGTGAAAGCCCGACTCTTTTAATTTGACTAAAATGAGTGGCATGGCGTGCCACTGTGGGGACAAGAAAATAATAAAAAAAAAGAAAATATATTTTAGGGATTCGAGTTGTTCATCAATATGTAATATTGGCCATTGATCGAGGGGCCTCAGCGTGCATGTTAGATGAGATGTCGCTGTCTTGATCACCGTAATCTCAGGCCAATCTCTTTGCCTTTTTGTTTTCCGTTTTTTAATAATATTCACTCAAAAATATTTGAAAGAAATAAATATTTTGATAAATATCATTCTATGTAACTTTAAAAATTATATTTACAGTCCTTAATAGTAATTTTGGTGTGATTTTAAGAAAGAAATAAATATTTGAATATCAATATAATGATCATTAATTATATATTGACAATTTTAATTCATCCAACGAAGGAATAGTTAATGATGTTTCGGCATAGAGTAATGTTACATACAGTTTTAAAATGTGTAAATCATGTGCACTCATTTTAAAAATAAATGAAGTCCATTATTAAAAAATAATTTTTTTATAGGTCCTAAATTTTTAACTATTTTTTTTAAAAAATATACGAAACTTGCACATTCAAATATTGTAAGTATCATTTCCCTTTGACATATACCTATGATATCCTTGGTGATCCTTTTATTCAAAGAGTACTTATGACTACTAGCCAACGAAAGTCATAAATATTGATCACGATGATATATATCATCGTTCCAATTAATTAAGTCAATCATTTTATTTAAAAGGTTATCTTCATTAATGTTATAAACTCCTTTGTTACAAAATAAAATGTGTATGATCAAAATGTAAGTCTATGTTCTTTTTATAGATCAGATATAATATGTGAGTTATAGTATTGTATTTACTTTAATATATATATATATAATATTGAGACCTACATTTGTTTGATCTATTTCTTTCCAAATTATGAAAAAATCTCGAGCCTTTCTAAACATGTACGTATAACATGCAACTTTGAAGAAAAATCATAGTAAAAGTCCCACTGCTTTTACCACAAGTTTAGGGTGGCTATACGTCAGCAAAGATCGGTCATGTCTTGGAATTACATTGTGTATGTTGTTAGTTTGATTAAAATTAAGGTCCTGGTTGAGATCATAATTGTTCTTAGTTATTTTTATATATTTTCAAATTATTTTATTACTATTCATTATTATTTACAAACTATTTCATTACTATTTATAGATATTTTGAGATATTCTTAATTAGTATCCAAACAAGCCCTAAAAAGTTAAGATTTCATATATGAATGCCTAAACTTAGTTTAAGTGACGTACTACTTTAATATAACGAAAATCTTACTACAAATAAAAAACTAAGAAAAAAAATTACTAAACTCAACACTAATTTTGATAAGAACTTTGTTTTTGTTTTTTTAAAATTTTCAATAGAATGATTTTTAGAATTATCACTTCTTAAAAAAATCTAATATATTGTAGAAGAAAAGATAGTGGTCAAATAAGAACTAGTATATATCCACATGGTCAAATTATAAATTGGTCACAATATGATAATAACTTATGATAATTAAATAGCACAGGCTGCTGCTTGACCTATTGAACTTTCTCGAGGTACTTTTAAGGCAGTTGTGGCTCGAGTCAAGGGATCTGTTTTTTTACGAGTGTAAGGACTCGACTTATTGAGTCAAGAGACCCGTCTTCTTGCGAGTGTATTCGATTTTTATCAAGTCAGGGACCCGTCTTCTTGCGAGTGTAGTCAACTTTTATCAAGTCAGGGGACCCGTCTTATTGAGAGTGTACTCGACTTTTATCTAGTCAAGGGACTCGTCTTCTTGCAAGTGTAAGAGCTCGACTTTATTGGACGGGGTGTCGGTGCCAAGTCCGAGAATTTGGGACTTTACCCCACAACGAGTTAAAGGACTCTTTTTGCCAGTGTAGAGACTTGACTTTGTTAGACGGGGGCGCTTGTCTATGCCAAATTGCTTCACTGGAGTGCGGGGTCACATGACTAGTGTTTATGAACTTATAAGAAGTAATTTCGTTACTAGAAATAAATTTATACAAATTTTGTGAGATAATACTAGGAAATTTCTAGTTGCTGTAGTCAATCCTTGCTTGACCAAAAATTGTCCGCAGCTGTCTGTCGCTTTGTCCTTCTTTTTCTCTTTCTCTTTTTATTGTTGGAAACATGCCAAGTCTTTTCGCTGGTCTGAACCGAATTGTGCCAAGCCCTGTGTAGACTAGGCGTTGTCCAAGCTGTGCAAGTGACGAATTGCCGAGTCCCACATAACCGAGCAGTGCATGGTGTTGGTTTCCTAAGTCATGCATGCGGTTGTTTCCCAAGCCGTGCATGCAGCTGCTTCCCGAGCTGTGTCTTTCGAGCTGTGCATGTTGCTGTTGGTTTCCCCAGCTGTGTCTTTCTAGTCGTGCATGCAACTGTTTCCCAAGTGGTTGTTCGAGTTGGTTGCCAGAGCACGGTGGTGTCTGAGCTTTGCATCCAAGCTGGGTGTTCGTGCAGTGGCCAAGCAGTGGTTGTGAGTTGAGTGGCTTCTGGGCTAAGGAGGTGTCGTCCAATGCTCCCAAGCACCAAGCTATATTCCCGAGTCGATGAGGTGGAGGAGGTGGGGTGTTTGCCGAGCCAAAGGGGAGAAGGACCCTGTGGGGTATCTACCGAGCCGAGGAGGAGGAGGACCCCGTGGGGGCGTCTGCAGAGCCGAGGGCTTGCCGTGGATCAGGAGTAGGCGAAGGGGCCCATGCGAGATGGTTGTCGAGCTGAGGTGGAGGATGTGTGTTTGAGTCGTGGTGCGTCTGCCCGTGGCTCTACAAAGCCTCCGCCACCGACAGGCGGCCATAGGTCTTCTACAAGGGGACAAATGACTCCGGTGGTTTGCATGGACACCGCCAGCATAGCCCCTGGCCTCGTGCTCGCAGCTGGAGGCCGCGAACACCTTGTCTTGCGCATGGGGGCACGGCCGTTGGCCACTGTGTGCAAGTCGTTGGTGTTGGGGACACCGCTAGTGCAACCAGAAGGCACCAGTGGACCACGACCAGGGGTCTCCGTCGATATCCCCTCCACAAGCAACACGGCTGGGCCTTGCAAAGGCCAATGAGCTTGGCTAACGTTGCTCGTTCGGGACCACTTCGGTGTGGGGAGAGGGCGGTCAATGACTGGCCCAGAAGAATTAAACAGCGCCGAAGATCATCATGGTGACCGTAGATGTCGTACCAGTCGTGGCACCATCGGGGGTGCAGCGGGCTTGGTTCGTGTGGAACCACGCCGTGGGAGTTGGGTGGTCGTAGACCAGCCCGAACGGCTCAGACATTGTTGGCGGTTTGTTTGGTGGCCGCTGGCGCCACCTCCCGTCATGCCACGACAGGCCGCAGCGTCACTGGGTGAACGGCGTGCACCCAGCCGGTACGAACCCCGTGCATGGCACTATTTGTGCCATGCATGGGGACGTGTGGGTCCATTGTGCATGCACAGTAGACGTGTTTGGCACTGTGCATGCTTGCCACCGTGTATTGTTCCTATCTCTAGGTGTCCCCACATTGAGTACAATGTCTCGGATGCTGTGCATAAATCAAACTAGGGGTGAAAACCGACCCCTTCGGTTCGGTTTTTGGATAAAACCGGCGCCGATCAAAGCTTACTTTTTGGGAAAGAAAACCAGCCGAAACCGGTCGACGGGGAGGAGAAACACCGGCCGAAATCGTTGCCTCATTTCTCTAGCGGTTCACGGTCGGTTCTCGGACCGACGTTCGTCTGAGAGAGTAGAAAGAGAGAGTGTTGCAGAGGAGAGAGAGAGAGGGGATGAGAACTGGGAAGGTGTCGACGCGAGGAAGAAGACTCGTGAAGGAGATGAAGTTATTTCGAAACGACGCCGTTTGGTATTATACCAAACGGCGTCGTTCTACTTAATTTTTTTTCTTCATATGTTATAAATTAAACAACGCCGTTTGGTTTAAACACAACTAACGGCTTAAAACGATGCCGTTCTACTTAAACTTAAGTAGAACGGCGTCGTTTTGAGTACAAAATATATTTTAAAAAAAAAACAGTTTTTTTAGTCGACCAGTTCATCGGTTTTTCCTTGGTTCAAACCAGGACTGAACCGGCCGAAGTCGGTTTTGTTATATTTTCACCGCAGGCCGACCGGTTCACTGTTGGTTTCGGCCGGTTCTGAGCTCCGGCGGCCAGTTCCAGTCAGTCCCGGTCGGTTTTTCGGTTTCATGTACAGCCCTAAATCAAACTCCCAGAGTTAGAAGATGGGCGACCCAGCCAGTGTGCTATTTACTGTCCACCCATTTTTCATAAATGTAAACGTTAAAAAAAATTGAGAATACTCATCTGGGAGGGTGTCATCTGTCCGTCCAGGGATTTATTCAGTGTGCCAAAAAATTGTCCTTCTCTCACCTCTGATGAAGAGAGGAAATCAGATCCTACAGACAGTGCCACTGTTAATGCAGTAAAAATTGCTCAATAGGTCAGAATGGGAGAAAATTTCATTCCCAGCCAATTAGGGCGACTTAGGCCTAGTTCGATATTATTTGGAGCTCCCGATAGTGTTTCGGTGCAGCTGTACGGTGGTGATGCATACATCCATGGCGATAGATAGAAAACATAAGTTCAGAGAAATAAAAGAAATGGATACATAAATTTATGTGGTTTGACATAATGCTTATGTTTCTGGGCGTTTAGGGTGGAAAAATCCACTATAATATTTTTGTTTACAGCCTCTCAGGATCTCTTATATCTCAATGTACAATGGTGATGCTGCATACAAATTCTGTGGAGAAGAGGCATTCGTTGGAGCTTTCCTGTTTGAAGGAGCTGTCGAAGAGGAAGAAGAAGTACTGAAAAAGGAGAAGAAGAAGATCCAACCGCGACGAAGATGAGAGAGCCCCTATTTATACTGAATGCATTTTCCCTCATGCGCCCCTACAGGTAAGGCCACGCCTTCTGATCGCATCCCCTTAACATGCCATGTGGCATGGTTCCCCATGACACTTCTGACCCCTTTGGCGCCCTAACTTTCTTGACACCCCATGACCCCTCTTGCCCCCCCCTCTCCCCCTTGTCCTCCACTTATCTTTTTATCTATTCTCTTGAAGTGGCTAGGTGGCAGGGCTCTGGGCTTTATTGTTTTTACTCTCTCGCAGTATTAATACTGGCATGATCATGGCATTGCTGGATGGACCCACTCTCTATAGATCAAAATGTTTTTCTTCATATTTTTCTCACATTTATTTTAAAAAGGAAAAAAACAGGAGAAAAAATTTGGAGGGTGATTTAGTTTGTAGGCTTTCGATCGTATTTGGAAGAGTCGAATCATGTGAAATAGTTTTTGTGATTTTTTCAACAATTTGGTTAAAAGAAAAATCCAATTATTAGAGAACCCAATAAGAATCTCTAAAACCAGTTTTGTGTTTTAATTTTCATGTTTTCCATCTTCCCTGTGTTCTTTTTTTAAGCAGTCCTCTACTCCATAAATTTATATATATATATATATAGGTTTGAAGAGTGAGATGATAATTTATTTTTTTTAATAAAAGTTTAAAATATTAGATTTTAATATTATTATTATTTTAAAATTTGAAAAAATTAAATTAAAATTTGAAAAAGTTGAATTCTTTATTAATTAAGTTCAAACATAAAATTCTCATATCATCTTATAATTACAACTTTTTCAAATTTTCATATAAAATATAATAAATAATTTAACTCTTTTAAATTTTAATTTAATTTTTTTAAATTTTAAAATAATAATAATATTAAAATATAATATTTTAAACTATATAATCTAGTCCTTTGAGTGAGATAGAATAATTAGCTCACGTGCATGTATATTTTCGACAATATGTTTTTCAAATAAGATATTTTTAATATTTTATATTATCAAAACACAACATATCCATGTCATATTATTAAAATACTAAAAATTATGGAAGTATTTACAAAAATCTATAATTATGATGGTTGTCTGTTTGTGTGTGTGAAATTCGATAGATAGATAACAGAGGGTCAGATATAATAATTGGGGGCGGCTACTCTGCCGCCCATGTTGATGGGCTTATCGTCTAATATAAATTTTTTTTTATATATTTTTAATATATTTAAAAAATAAAAAATATATTAATATATTTAAAATCATTTTTTTAATTATTAAGTAAATTTTTTTTTTATTAAACGGTATGTGTCAATTAAAGTGAGTATAGTAGTGTTTCTCATAATAATTTATAATGTTTATTAACTAGTTCTACGGTTATCGAAATAGTGTCTAGAATATAGTCATTGAATAATGTATTTTTATTTTTTATTTTTTTTCATATATTTTTTTAATTATCAGAAATATTTTTTAAAAAAATAAAAAATTCATAATATAATTAAAAAAATAATTTCTTAATTATTAAAAATAATAATCGAACACAAATTCGGATCCAAATCCAAAGCATTTCTGATATCAAAGACCAGCCTTGTCAGACCTAATTTTGTCATCTTTTGATTATCTTTTCAGTTTTACTTTTCTCGCGGTGTACCATTGCACTCATTTCAATCAAATTCTTTCACGCTTTTACTTGCAGCAACTTTCCCAAGAAAAATCCAACAACATTCCACCCGGAGAATTTTATCGACAATTGTGTTTTGATGCGGCGGTTAGAAAAGAAGGCATTACTTTTACAGTTTACTGCAATTTATAGATCTGATTTGGACAAGAAAAATACTTTGCATCAGTTTCTGTTTTGGCATCAACCATCCTACACTATATGTGGTATCTTTTTAACCAATAATTTTAAATTATGAAAGAGAAAAATAAAAACAGAACAAGTTAAATCTATTAGTGTGCTACGCATCAGCCATGAACAGAGGCTGATGCGTAGTATAGCTCTTTGGACAAAGTAGTGAGGGTGAAAATAGATTTCATTCAAAGCACAAATTCCAATATAGGGGAGGCGGCAGCAACTTTGATGATCATACAAGAAGTTGACAAGTCACAATTCAAGAATTCAAAGACTCAAATCTGATGCTTCAAGCAATTAACAATAAAAAACAAGCCTCCGAATTAGACTATGCAAAACATCAAGATATCAAACATATTCTTGACAACTTCAAAGCAATCAAGATAAAAATCAATGAGCGCATAATTTAGTGTAATGGATAGCTTCAATGCAAATCTATGAAAATCTCCTTCTTATTTTAATTCCTCCTTCTATATTTGATAAGAACTTTGTTTTTGTTTTTTGTTTTTTTAAATTTTTAATAGAATAATTTTTAGAATTATCACTTCTTAAAAAAATCTAATATATTGTAGAAGAAAAATAGTGGTCAAATAAGAACTAGTATATATCCACGTGGTCAAATTATAAATTGGTCACAATATGATAATTAAATAGTACAGGCTGCTCGTGCTTGACTTATTGAACTTTCTCAAGGCATTTTTAGGTCTCGTTTGGATACACAGTTCAAATGAGATGAGATGTGATATTTTAAATAGTAATTAAATAAATTATTAATAGAATATATTTTTTAGTATTATTTTTATGTTGAGATTTGAAAAAGTTAAATTATTTATCATATTTTTATATAAAAAATTAAAAAAATTGTAATGATTGAGATGAGATTAAATAATAATTTTATATTTGAAAGATATATAATTATGATGTGTCTGTTTGTGTCTCATATATATGAACAACGAACGAATAATGGATCATAACAGTGGGACATCTCCAGACTCCTGTCATAAAATTTAATGGCCAGTATTGCTTCTTGACAAGCCGTACCTCTTAATTTTGTCATCTTTTGATCTTTTCAAGCTTTCCCCCACTGCGGCGTACCATTGCAGTCATTTCAATCAAATTCTTCCACGCTTTCACTTACAACAATTTTACTCTCTTCTCCAAAATATTTCATCCACTATATGTAACTTCAAAAACGATATTTACAGACTTAATTATAAGTTGTATAAATTTTAAGTAATTTTCTTTAAAAAAAAAAAAAGGTAAATTTAAGACTCATATTAAAAATATATGTAAAACTTGGATATTTTAAAACTTTATTTAGTATTACTCATATATGTATTTTGTCAAAAATTTATTAAAAATAAATTTAAAGAATCCAACAAGAAAGTCCTTGCATTTGTTATGTTATTTTTTTTTTGAAATAATTTGTTATATTATCTACGCAATAATATGTAATATATTATTTATTATAAATATTAAAAAAACAAAGAAATATAAATATCTCTGATACTAGTTATCATATTTAATGGTTAAATAGATGATTTCTTTTTTAATTATTAGTGTTTTTAATGGATAAAAAAATAATTTTATTTTTTATTGAAAACGTCACAGTTGATGAAATGTGTTTTAGAGAAAATTTAGATTTAAAGATGAGATAAAATGAATTGAGATAGCCTATAAATAATAATAAGATTTGTGAATTAAAATTCATGAATAATAATAAATAATTAAGAGATGAATTTTGAATCCAAACCGACTAGGGGCAGCGTGGAGGATTTTAATTTGACTAAAATGAGTGGCATGGCGTGCCACTGGTCCACTATGGAGAAAAGAAAATAATAAAAAAAATAGAAAAATATTTTAGGGATTCAAGTTGTTGATCAACATGAAATATTGGCCATTGATCGAGGGGGCCTCAGCATGCATGTTAGATGAGATGTCGCTGTCTTGATCACTGTAATTCCAGGCCAATCTGTTTGCCTTTTTGTTTTCCGTTTTTTAATAATATTCACTCGAAAATATTTGAAAGAAATAAATATTTTGATAAATATCATTCTATGCATGTAACTTTAAAAATGATATTTACAGTCCTCAATAGTACTAATTTTGGTGGGATTTTAAGAAAGAAATAAAAAAATATTTGAATATCAATATAATGATCATTAATTATATATTGACAATTTTAATTAACGAAAATCTTACTACAAATAAAAACTAAGAAAAAAAATTACTAGACTCAACACTAATTTTGATAAGAACTTTGTTTTTATATCCACGTGGTCAAGTTATAAATTGGTCACAATATGATAATTAAATAGTACAGGCTGCTGCATGGCCTATTGAACTTTCTCAATGTACTTTTAAGCTTTGGTCACAACACACCACATGATACATGATTTTATATACTTACGGATATTATTAAAAATACATCAATGATTTGATTTTGGACCCNTTTGTGATAATTAAATAGTACTGGCTGCTGCATGGCCTATTGAACATTCTCAATGTACTTTTAAGCTTTGGTCACGACACACCACATGGTTGATGATTTTATATACGGATATTATTAAAAATACATCAATGATTTGATTTTGGACCCGTGCAATGGGTGCTACTCCTTGAATTTCTTCTTCTNGTTATAAATTGGTCACAATATGATAATTAAATAGTACAGGCTGCTGCATGGCCTATTGAACTTTCTCAATGTACTTTTAAGCTTTGGTCACAACACACCACATGATACATGATTTTATATACTTACGGATATTATTAAAAATACATCAATGATTTGATTTTGGACCCATGCAATGGGTGGTACTCCTTGAATTTCTTCTTCTTCACAAAGAAGTTTTGATTTTTTTCAACTTGTTACACTACAACAAAAATTGTCTTTTCCGATCAATTTTTCGCGACCAAAAGATTATTCGCAATAAATTTTAGTTACGAATAGTTTTTTGATCGCAAAAAATTGATCGAAAAATGTCGTTTTTATTATAGTATTAGTGGCCGGCAATGATTTTCTTTGGAATTTTGGGCTTTGGTTTGAATTATTCAGATCATGGTCACCTGGAATTTCGATCTCGATCATTTTCTTAGGTTGAGAGTCTAATATCCAAATTTTTGTGGATACAAATCATATATTAATATATATTATCCAGGCCATGTCACATATATATATATATATAGATCAGTACTTGAAGAATTAAATAAATTAGTTCATCTGGAAATTAATTGATATTTTAGAAAATCCACCAAGAAACTAAAATAGAATTTTATCAAACAGGTTAATTCTTTAGAAAATAAAAATTCATATTTTCAGATTTTTAAATATGACATTTTTTGTTCTACAATTTCAATTATTTGCTACAATTATCAAGGTAATAAGTCTGTAAGTTATATGACAGTAATATTTTTAGATTGTTCGTATTTTATTTCAATAATAAAATTTTGTCTACGACTAGCTCCAATTTGGATAGAAAAAATATTTTTTTACTCATTATAATTTTTTTATTTATTATAAGTCTGTAAAAATATTTAATATTTTATTTCATTTCATCATTATAATTTTTTTAAATTTTTATACAAAATATAAGTGATAATTCAAAATTTTTAAATCTTAAAATAATAATAATATTAAAACATAATATTTTAATAATATTTTATTTATTTTTATTTCGTCTAATCTCTGTCATCTTATCTCAAACGGCCTAACCCTCGTCATCGTTAAGGGCGGCCATGACGTATACCCCCATGACGTTGCAAACCAAGTTGCTGCTACAGTTCTACGTCACATTACCTTTTCCAGCACTATAAGATCTGCCTCTCTGTCCAGTGAAAATGGCGGCACTCAAACCTTCAGGAGCTGAAACAGATAGAAAGAGTACTTTCAACATGAGTGGGAATGGCGGCCACCAAAATTCCGGCCAAGAGAAAGTGCTCCACCCGTCCCCTTCGTTTGGAAACCAGCCACCAAGGCGAGGCCAGATCCTGAAAGGTATCGTTAAAGAGGTTTCCAAGTCCACCTCTTTTGGTTCCTCGTCCAAAAATAATTGATGGGGATCTCCCCATTTGCTGAGGTGTACGTTCTGGGTTAATTTAGGGTTCATGGGGATGTTAATATGATGGATGTTATAATGATTTCCCCCATTTGCTATCTAGTTTGCTTAGACTATGCTTTCTCGTCGTGTGAACCTTTGTCTGTACGTTGTGCTTTGTTTTCTGGTAATGATCAATGTGATCTATATATATTGTTCAGTTCCTGTGTATACTGATGATTAAGCTAATATCATGAGCAGATGCTAATTATGTATTTAATCTCCTTTTTATATCTCCTTCCCTGTGGCCGCTAATTAACATTTTGAGAGTACTCGAGTTGTTCTATATATATACAAGCCCGCCCAGTACAGTTTTAGCACACCAGACCACAGACATGGCACCTGACATTTATCGAGAGAGAGTACTTCAAATTTAGGACCGATGAGAAGAAGGGTTGGAGGTTCTTTGAGTGGAAGAAAATTAAAGGAATGGTGGTGGTAGTCTGTAGATGATGATCTGTATATGTAAGCTAGCCGCACGAGTTACAGGGATAAACTACTTCGTTCCCAGCTTAATTTGTGTGTTAAAACTAACTTAATCCGTGAGTGGGATTGTGCTATTTGTACGTAGAATTTTTGTTTCTAATTTAGTGATCCACTTTCGAACATATAACCAACTCTATTTTTAACTGATCTTGATGTTCGATATTTACTAAATGGAAAAATATTGATAGAAGTTACTGTTTGCAGTATCTATTTTGCACACACCATGTGACTTCATCTAAACTGTTTATTTCTTAAAGTAAGAAAAAAATAAAAGGATGAGAAGAAGCTACATAGTGAATGCAAAGTGTGCATTCACAATAATAGCTTCTCTCTAACATTGCTCTTACCAAATACGTACGAAGTAACAGTACTGTGGATTAAAGATAATTCATTCTATACCCCCCAAAACATCATCATCCATGATTTATCTCAGCTCAAAATCTCACCAAACTCTAGTCATCTCATCCTGCTCTAGGATTAAGATAAGAGAGCAACTTCGGGCAGGTCGGGTGATAGCTTCTATTTACACCAACGAATCACAAGCTGCCACGTAGGAGAAGCAGCAAATTACAACATAGACTCATTCACAGGTGAATATTTTTTTTTACAGTTATGATCTTTCCCCTCTCTCCCCCTCCCTCCCACCCCGTGACCTGCTGTAACTCGTAGTTGGGGCTTCTCTGGTTTTTCTTTACCTTCCTCAGAGAAGGGTAGATGGGTGGTCACATTGACCCTTCAATTCCTTGAATTAACCAGCAATGACGTCCAATCTTCCATGTTTTTAAATTCACACTTCTCTCTCTTTCTCTCTCTCTCTCTCACACACACACACACACAAATGGCACCGAAAAATGATGGTTCAGCTAATTCGATTTGAAATCCATGGTGCAAAGAGGTGGACGACCGTTGCTGTCAAAGCAGGTTATAACATGTCTTAAAGATAAAACACAATTTTTTCTCCACAAGAAGGAGATAAAAGGAAGTAATGAGAAAGAAAGAAAAGCTCTGAACCCAGTACGCCCTTTGCATTTTTCTTTGATTTATTTGATCATCCGCCTGACACGCAAAAGCAAATACGACTCTCCCATGCATTGAAACAAAATAAAAATGCATGAAAATTATATGTATCGATGAATATAAAAAATGAAGATGGGTTTAAAAGGACTTCAAATCAGAGAAGTAGGGCTTCAAATCAGAGAGAAAATGGCTTTGGGGAACACGAAAATGGCTTCGGGGGGAGAAGATGAAGGGGAAGGGAGAAGGGAGAAGGGAGAAGGGAGGGGTTTAACTGGATGCACACCCACCGTAATTATCATAAGTTTACTACGTGTTGGACTTTTACTTGTAGGTGTAAAAGAATAACACACACCCGACCGATTTTAAGGTTTTTTCCTTAAGATAATTACCATGAAGATAAAACGTAGTGAGACACAGTTTATTTGACCAATCGTGACCTCAATTTTGCTGACAGTCGGGCTAGTGGCTACTGGCCTTGCACGTGCCCACTACCGAAAGTAGACTGCCAGATTCATAGAATGAAAACGACAGACTACCCGCCTCCAAAACCAGGACACTACTCTTGTTTTACAAAACATGGTGCTCCAGATTTATATATATTTTTTAATCAATCGTATGTTATGGAATCTGCAACTTGCAAAGCCATTAATAAAAAACGTGGGGCACGTTCAGAGGAAAATGGGTCGATTCTCATGAAAACAAAGTAAGAATTGACATGTTAAACGGCATTGATTGCCGATAATATAAACTATAATTATTATTATTTTTTTAAGGTCGGACATCTCGATTCTCGAATCCGAATTTGATGGAATTTTCTGTCGTCACGAAGTGAATGATTGACATTTTGACAAAACAGATTATATGTGAAGAAAATAGAGATCCCAATTTGATGGAATAAAAGCTTTGCACGCATCCATACATGTGAATAAAACCAATCATGATAACAACGAAATAATACAAAATCAATATTGAGCTTATGTTTGTGGAGCTTTGCCCGTGCGAACTCTAAACCTAAAATTTAATAATATTTTAAAAGTAATTCTACATATAATCGTAAAGTGTATAAATATCGCATAATCAATTTGAAAAAAAGTAAGATTCATTATTAAAAAATTATTTTTTATTTATAAGGATCTCATATTTTATTCATTTTTTTCAAAACAATTACGTGAGGTTGCATTATTTATGATTGTAAATATATTTTCTCATAAAAATAATATAAAGTTAAAATATTGTTATAATATAATTTTTTAATATAATTTTTATTTTAAAATTTAAAAAGTTTAATTAATATTTTTGATGTTTTGTTTGAAGGTTTGAGAAAAAAATAATAATTAGATAATGATTAAGATGAAAAAGTTAAAAACTTGGAATTGAAAAGTATTTATATTTGTGATGTCTGGATATTAAAATAAGATGAGATGAAATGAAACAGAAGCATCTCACTATCCAAACCGCCACTCCAGCTAGCCCGTTTGGATTTAAAAATAAGATAAGATGAATTGAGATAATTTGTGAATTGTAGTAAAATTTGTGAATTGAGATAATTTTTAAAAATTGTGTGTTTAGATTGAAAGTGAGATGAGATGATTTTAAGTTATTTGAGAGGAGATAAGATGTAGATCCCACAAATAATTGCATAGTATTTATAATAATTTTTTTTTATTTCTAAATATATTCATAAATAAGTAATAATAATTTTTTAAATATTATTAACTCAAATTTTTAACAAAAATATAAAAAATATTTTTAACTCAAAATATTTATATTAAATTTTTATAAAATCTTGAGTTAATAATAAAAAATATTGATATTTTTATCTAACTTTAATTTGATTTTATATCAAATTTTTATTTAACGAAATCAGCACTACGATCATGTCGCAAGCCTTTCTCTTTCATCTGCAAAAGCAAAATCAGACTAAAAAGTGAAAAGCATAACACCCTTTTTATCGTTAGGGAACCCTGTGAAAACATCTTTGTAAAGGAAGTAATTGCTGTTTAGATTGAAGATGACTTTACCGTCCGAGATGCATCTCTCAATCCAAACTAGGGCCTAACTTATAAATGTACTACTACTTTTCATTCTATACATATATAGACAATACTACTTTTCATTCTTGATTTCTATATATGATTCATCTAAATGGTTAACTTATAAATATACTAATAATTTACCACATGAATAAATGGTGTAATTGAGAATGACAAATTTGAAAATGATCATGATAGCTCTCTACCAAGTTTTCTGCCTTTGTAATTTCTTGGGAGTTATGATTAATTTTGCTACTTTTACGGCAGCGGTAACAAAAAGGTTGCTACTAAAAAATGGTCAAGCAAAAAACGCAGCCTGAGGCTGCTATATAAGTTCCAATCATTTCCTGCAAAAGGAGATCATAGGCATCAATGACAAATTTGTTCTCAGAAAGTACTGTACGACAAATATTAAGATCTTATATAACTTCCAAATCCCGTTTAACAAAGAGGATAATTATAAAGAAAATCTTGATGTTGGAAAAATTGGCCAGAAAAATATAACATTACAAAACTCATCCATACTTCTGGGAACTCATCTACATATTAACACACTACTGTGAATCTATCAAAATGCCCTCCAAGCAGGGCATGGATATAGTTAAACGGTTGCGGGCTTGCACGTTAGGAATCGTGTAGAGTCTACAAATTAGTAAATGTCTCAACTACCATAACCACATATCCAATTCACCAGCCAATTTAAAAACTCATCCCTCCTCTCTAACTTCTAGCAGAAAGGTCAAGAATGACTGCAGATTTTTACCGGTAGAGCAAAGCACCTTGAAGCCGATTCTTGACATATTTGGTAAAAGGACGATCGAACAAAATATCACCAACGGAACTGGCCCCTTAATTTTACAATTACTGAGAACTTCCATTCCCTTCAGTTTCTCATGCAAAAGACACCTACATTCAACCCTTGAACCCGAATTTTCAAAAATCACACTTTTCGTCAAGTCCACATCCTACTTGACTATATCATTTGAGAAATTGTGCATACCTCCATATGCACGTGCTATCAATCAGGAGATTGAATTTAGTAAACCAATTTGGGGAAGGGGAACAATCCGCCAACCTCGGAAGAACTTTAGAAGTTCCACCGCTCTAATTGCAGCTTGGCTTCAGCCATGTCTTTCTGTGCCTTCTTTCTCCGATAAAATATTGGACAATCCCGACTGTGAACAAATGTGTAAGTTAGACAAAAAGATAGCTTACTGGGAAACATAAGCCAACTCATGCATTTTACTTTCCAAAAAATTCCTACGGGGAAAAAACTTACTACTGCATACAAGCAAACAAATATGAATACCTCGTGCAGAGCACATCCTGGTGAAGAGAACCTTGACACTCTTGGCATTGTGTCCACAACCTCCCAAAAAGCATCTCCAGCTCAGATACTGCAAATCACTCAATAGTTCATTGTTTCTAATAGAAAGTCCCTTCGTTCGTCAATCATACAAATAAACATGTTCAAACTGGAGAAAGATATAAAAAGAAATATTAAAAGTGCTTACCATGAACCACTGTTTTGCAGTAAAGTTCAGCTTCTCTCCCCTTACAGTGTGAGCAGAGAATTCGATCATTATCGCTGGTTCAGAACACACCAAATAGTATAGTATTAGACTGTAAACAAAATAATGAAGAAAAACAGGCAATGTTGACATGCTAAAGGTTATCAGTTTTCCCTGTTATAATACTTCATGTCCAGTGCCACACAAGATTGTATGGTCGACAAAAAATATTTCACAATTACTAATCTCATTTCTCAATGGTCGTCTTTCTCCTCTGCAAGTATGCATTATAAAAGCCATTTCTCAAGTGTCCCTATGATTCTTCCTAATAGAGGTTTCATGATCTATTTGTATATGAGGAAAGTTCCCAGACAACTTGTAGGCTTGCCAATCAGCACTTAGCACGTAAATGCAGGAAATAACATGTCTGTAAAACTCTAGAGTGCAACTATCAACAATAGCACTCTAACCAGTCTGCAAGATAGTCAGTATATTGCATTTACCAACAGAAGTTCAACATTAACAAAAATGATAAAAGGTGCAAGGTGAAGCAATAGAATCATACCTAATTAGAGCTTTGCAGCCAATGCAACTGAGTTGCTTCTTTGCAAATTTCATTATACCACTGTTAGAGGGAGTAGAGATAGAGATAGATCTTGTATGACTTCCATGAAGAAGTTCCCTGCTAGCATTCTTCAAAATCGGCTCAAATATTCTTAGAAGTGGCTGTAACATGAATAATAATATTAACAGGTATGAAACAAACATCATAAACAGGGAAGCATCTGCAAAGCACAAAGCACAATACAAAACTAACCTTGCTAATTTGATTTTCAAGATAGTAATGAGGGTCTATTGGTATGTTATTCTCAAGGACATAGATGGGATCCTCTGACTTCTCATAAGCCTGATGGTAATTTATCGGTTAGATTTTTTATCACCATTAATATAATTATTCCCCCCCCCCCCCCCCCCNAAAACATAGAGAAGCACAAACTTGAGGAACTCCTACATTTACCTTTAGTGTCCATTTTGTCAAACTTGTCTGGATTTGTCCATAGCAAACCGGCGTATCTCTTCTTGCTAATCAAGAGATATGGATAATAAACCTTATCAAACTCCAGTTTGATTGGCTTCACGAACCGAAACATCAAAGAAAACAAAAACAGAGAATCCATTATAAGAATAAGCATACAAGAAAATTGGAACCACATAAGTTTTTACTCCATGTGTACCACAAAAAATTGTTTGCTTTATATTATGTCCATCCCAGAGAAGTCGAAGCATTTTTCTAATATTCCACATAACCCTTGCTGATTCTCCATCAAACTTGTTTTAGGGAAATTCTGGAAGTTTGTAACTAAAATATACGGGATAAATGCATTAATTGCTTTGCTTTGAAAATTTCCCTTTCCAAAGAAGTCCAATAAACTAGATTAACAACATGGATGTCCCAGGAAGTTGCATCCAGGTGAATGAATTGTACCGTTCACTATATCCACATATGTATTGATAAGTAAATATTAATCAGCTAGAGCACTATCCTCGTCATAGTCAACAGAGTCATAGCATTTGGCCAAATTAAATGATCCTGCACAAACAACTAAGTTGTTCTAGCTTGATAAGGATTTGTTGAGATTTATTTTAAATACTGAATTGAAAATCTTCTATTCCACACAAAGATAAAGGCAAAGTGAGAAATTTTTGAGCAAGGCAGACTCTTTCTAATATCTCATTGGAGTCATATTCTGAACTGATGCCAAAGACTTGGTGTGATGTCAATTGGAAAGCTACTATGTGAGATAAAAGAAGAATCAAGAATAATGGAATTATTATAAATTCTTTACTTTAATGAAAGTTCCACTAATATATTCAGCAGCTTCTCTCCCCAAGTTCATGGCAGCCTCCACGGTGTCAACCCCAAATTGTACCATAACTGAATCTGTGTCCCCATATATAACCTGATACCATACAATTACTAATTCAATCCATGTTTGAAGAGACTAAGGTATTAAGAAAACAAGAATAAAAATAAATGGAAAGACCATGGGCATTAACAAAATCATACTACTAATTCCATCCATATATGTACGGAGAGAACGATGACGTGCATCATGCATTCCTAATGCAAAACTTCAATTCCCAAAATGAAGGCAAATACAATGTGCAGCAGTTGCAGTTCATTGTGCATATGAAGTCAGAAACAGGACAAGGCACCCTAAAACCACTCAAGAGTGAATAGAAAGCAGCAATAAAGCCTAAGAAAGACCAAAACTTTCTTCAAGCTGATATGGGTTCCACATCCTCATACTGATTCTCCATAGAATAGTACTTCTAAACAAAAAATACAAGCGTTTTCATCAATCCCAAACCATAATGCCACCAGAACCATTCTACTTCAATATTTATTTACTATCTCATACTGATTCTCCATAACATAATAAGAATGGATTCTGCATGTAGTCTTAGAACATCTCCTAAAAGGTATAAACTTTTTGTGAATTATCATCCCCAGAAAAAAGTGAATTAACACATATAAGACACCTGGAATCCAGGCTACCTCAACGACAGATGTACCATGCATAGCCCTTGGTTGGAGTCTTATTCAACATTAGAAAATATAAGTCTACACAAAATACCTCAGCCTTGTGTTCATAGCCCCCAAGCATTGTAAATTTATCTTCGACAAGTTTTTTGGTGTGCTCAATCATTTGTCGACCTTTACACAGCAGCCAAACCATGCAAACAATTAGAACTCAAAATGATTAGCATTTTAGCTCATGCAGAGAATAACCAGTTTTTAACTGTACCATAGCTTGTAACACTTGAAGATATCTCTAAGCAAGGTAACTGACCAACAGTAGCTCCAGTGAATCCATATACAGAATTTGCACTTATCTGAAAACAAAAAGAAGACATGAGAGAACTTAAAATGCATGGTAACTGACTATTCTTGAATGGTGAGCAGATGAAAGCACACGAAACTACCACAGAACTTCACTAAATTAAAAATGCAAAGCTCACCTTCAAGGCCAGCTGTCGACCATCTAGCACAGCCTTCTCAAGTGGATCTTTTGCTTCCTATAATAAAAGTGGAGAGGACATCATTTACATGCACAAAACGCCAAGAAAACAGCTTGATCGCAATGAATGCTAAAGTTTATATAATGGCAGAAAAAACACAAGTAAAAGGTAATTACCTTCAAATCTGCCTTTGCTCTCTTACGAGCTGTAATCAGTTCTTCAAGAATTTCAGGAAGTATTCCCTGAGATATATTTTTCCTTATAAGTAAGAAATTTATTAAAAACCGTGTAATTAGGCATAGCCCAAGTACATAGGACGTATACAAGAGAAAACACCTAATTACAAACTAAAGCTGAAAAACAGCACGAAAGTCAATGGAACTAAATCCATCTATTACAAAACCGAAGCCCAAAGCAACAAAGTATGAAAAAAGAGGGCTCTAATCCCATCCATTGAGTGTTCTTTATTATTAAAACAACGTCCATTCCTCTCATTCCAAATACACCACACAAGACAAAGAGGAATCATCTTCCAAACAGCCGATATTTGACAACTTCCTTGAATCCCTCTCCAACAGGCCAAAAGATTCCCTACACTCTTAGGCATCACCCAAGAAATTCCAGACTTGACAAAGCCCTCGACACATCACAATGAAGAAGAAGGTGATCCACTGATTCTCCACACCTTTTACACATAAAACACCGATCCATTACAATGATTCCACGCTTTCTCAGCTTATCAATAGTAAGTATTTTCCCATGAGCAGCCAACCACCCGAAGAATCGGACCTTGAGAGGCACCTTGCATCTCCAAATATTTTTCCAAGGGAAAAAATCTAGAAAAATGTGGCACCAAGACTTTGTACAGAGATCTAACCAAAAAAATCTTATTACCAAGCTGATTCCAGATTAATCTGTCCTCCCCTCCAGAAAATCAGTGATAACCCCCACCTCCCAATCTTAGGCATCTCTAATAAAACTTACCGACCACTGAAAAAGACCAGCAGTGTTGCTCATGCAATCAGCTACAGAGGCACCTTTATCCAAAGCAATTCTAAAGAGGGAAGGGAAAGCAAACTTCAAGGCCACGTCACCACACCATAAATCATGCCAGAAACTGATCCGATTACCCCTACCCACTTCAAATCTGAAATTTCTGAAGAACTCCCCCCATCCATTGCGAATGAATTTCCACACTCCCACTCCATATACCCCTCTAACCTCATTTGAGCACCAACCTCCCCAAATACTCCCATATTTGGCATCAATAACAATCCTTCAAAGAGCATCCCCTTCTGGATGATACCTTCACAACCATTTCCCTAAAAGTGCCTTATTGAAAGTTTTCAGCTTTCTAATCCCCAAACCTCCCAAATATAAAGGAGAGCAAATCTTATCCTGCTTGAGCAAGTGGAATTTCTTCTCATCCTCCAATCCAACCCACAATAAGTCACAGAATATCCTTTCTATTCTATTAGTCACTTCTGCAGGCAAAGGGAATAAAGATAGGAAATAGTTTGGGATATTTGATAAAGTATTCTTGATTAAATTGATTCTACCACCTTTGGACAAGTACATCCTTTTCCAGCCAGCTAACCTACTTTCAATTTTCTCTCAAACCCCATCCCAAGTTGACTTAGATTTAAAAGGTGCCCCAAAGGGAAGACCCAGATATTTCATAGGCAAAAAAGACACCTTACATCCCAATATATCAGCCAAATCCCCTAGATTATTGACCAAAGCTACGGGGACCATTTCAGATTTGGACAAATTGACTTTTAAACCAGATGCAGCTTCAAAACATAACAAAAGAGCCCTCAAAGAACGGATCTGATCAGGATTTGGCTCACACAGGATCAAGGTATCATTTGCAAAGAGTAAGTGAGAGACCCTACTGCTGTCATGGATGGAACTAACCACCGAGAAGCCCGAGATAAAACCCTATCCACTGCCGCCTTCAACATTCTACTTAACACGTCCATAACTAAAACAAAGAGAAAGGGGGACAAAGGATCCCCTTGTCTTAATCCCCGAGAGCTGTTAAAAAACCAGCTGAAGTGCTATTAACCAAACTGAAAATCTAGCTGAAGAAATGCAATACTTCATCCGCTTACACCATTTTTCCCAAAACCATGCCTCCCAAGGATATATAACTAAATATCCCAATTGACATGGTCAAAAGCGTTCTCAGTCAAAAGCCTTCTCCATATCCAATTTGCAAAGGATGCCTGGAACTCCATCTCTAATTCTACTCTCCAAGCATCCATTAGCAATGGAAATCCATCTCTAATTCTACTCTTCAAGCATTCATTAGCAATGAAAACTAGGCCTGCAACCCGAGCTGAAATATTGGGTTTGTGCCCGACCCGAACGTCACCATTTAAGGCGACAACCCGATCCGATCCGACCTATCAAAACAATCAGGTCGAACCCGTATGACCCGACCTCATCTTTAAAAAAAATAAAAAATACTGCTCTTTCTTCTTCATCGGCAGAGGACCTTGTTTGTACCCACGTTCTACAGATGAAAATTCCCAACCCAACCAAGAAAAGCAAGTTGCATGATAGATTAAGCTTATACGCTTTTAGATCATTCAGCCAATAAGTTCTGTTATTTTTTAAAACTCTCATCGACCAATCACGAGATCTATAGACAAGAAAAAATGTATCGAGGACAACAAATACCCCAACAAATGAAAACCCAAAAAGCCCCCAACAAATCCTCCAGCAACAACGAGATCTATAACAAATCCCCCAACACAGAAAGCCCCCAACAAATCCTCCAAAAACAAAAAATCTATAACAAATGAAACCAGAAACCCAGTAGTAAACAAACAAAATCACTGGACTCAAGGAAACAGGAAAAAAAAAAGGGACAAAGCAGAGGTACCAAGCCCCTCTGGACACCATCGGGCTTGAAGGTCTGCTCCATATTTTTCTCCCTTGAAGGCTTTTGGGTTGCAACTCTAAGAAGTGAGCTGGTTTTTCCAGATGATTTTTTTTACCTGGTTTTATTTTTTCTCTGCCGAAGAAGAACAGATTTTGTGCCAATGTCCCTCTCCGCAATTCTTTGTATCTCTCTATATCCATCAATCTCCATCTCTCCCTCGCAATTATTATGGCCATTCTTTCTTTAATTGTTCAATTAATTTTCTAAAAAGTGGACCCCATGCTCAGCAGACCCTTCTCAGTAATTAGTTAGTGGTTTAAGTTGTTTTTATCGGTTGGTTTACACCAAAAGTCAAACCCGTTGTTTTTATCGGATTGGTGAACCAATTATTAGTAACCCGTCGAATGCCGGGTCGGGTTGCTCGGATTTTCGGGTCATATGCACAGGCCTAATGAGAACGGAGTCAAGGATTTGTCTGCCCTTGACAAAGGCATTTTGAGATTTTGTGATGATCTTCCCCATAACCAAACTCAAACAGTTAGCGAGCACCTTTGAGATAATCTTGTACACACCACTGACAAGATTGATTGGTCAAAAGTCCTTAACCTCTACGGACCCAACTTTTTTAGGGATACGCACAATGAACGTAGCATTAAGGCTTTTCTAAAATTTCATAACAGAGTGAAATTCAAGAAAATCTTCATGATATCCTCCTTGACAATGTCACAACATACCTGACAAAATGCCATGGAAAACTCATTGGGTCCTGGTGCTTTATCTTTGTTCAAACCTCTTATCGTATTAAGCACCTCCTCTTCAAACATTCTCTCCAACCAAACTGCACTAGGCTGGTCAATCGAATCAAACACAAGCCCATCAACTTTGGGTATCCAAGAAAACTGCTCCGTAAGAAGTTTTTCATAAAAAGGATAATGTGATCCTTAATAGTTGAATGACCCGTAAGAACACTACCATCCGAGTGGAGTACCTCAATTGCATTGTTTCTTCTATGAGAATTAGCAACTCTATGAAAGAATTTGGTGCACTTGTCTCTTTCCTTCAACCAAAGAGCCCTAGACTTTTGTCGCCATGAAATCTCCTCCATAAGAGTTTTTTCCAGATCAGAAGCAACACTGAGTTTCCTTACCTTATCATCAATCGAGAGAACCCCTACATCCTCTTTTTCATCAAATCTTTGCAACTCCTCGAAAAGAGACTTTCTTTGATCCCCAATGTTCCCAAGCACCTCCTTAATTCCATTTCTTCAAGTCATTCTTCAAAGCTTTGAGTTTTCCAGCTAAGACAAAGCTGGGTGTACCTGACAACTGATAAGAGTACCACCACGCTCTCACCTTTTCTACAAAACCATCAACTTTGAGCCACATATTCTCGAATTTAAAATATCTCCGCCCCTTATAAATACCTCCACAATCAAGAAAGATGAGAAATGATCAGAGCATAATCTAGGCAGGCGTTTTTTACATAATTCAGGAAAATGCGCCTCCCAAGAGGGAGAAACAAGAAATCTGTCCAGCCTAGGCCATGCCCTTCCATTCAACCAAGTGAAATCACCCCTTGCCAAAGGCAAATCAACCAAGCCCAGATCAAAGATTCAATCCGAAAAATCAACCATGGCCAATGTTGGAATCCCCGACCTTTCACTCGAAATTCGAGTGATGTTAAAATCCCCTCCAATACACCATGGGCCCTCCCACCAACTTCACAAACCAGCAATCTCATCCCAAAGGAACCTCCTGTCCCTGTCAACATTGGGCCCATACACACCAGCGAAAACCCACCTGAAACCATCATTTGCATTCAAGAAAGAGCAAGCCACAAGAAATTCTCCAACATACTCATCCACCAGAGTTACAACTCTCTTGTCCCACATCAAAATAATACCCCCCGAAGCCCCCTGAGAGGCTAGCAAGACCCATCCAACATATGAACATCCCCACAAACTTCTGAGAATGTTTCTATCAATGAACTTCAATTTGGTTTCCTGCAAACAAAAGATGTCTACTTTCCATTCCCAAATCAAATTTCTTACGCGAAGATGCTCACAGTTTGTTCAACCCCTTTACATTCCAAGAGAGGATATTCGGCTTCATAAATCACTGCTGATTGCCCTGTCTTTTTGCCTACCTCTGCTTGCACTACCATCCCTTACATCCTAATTGATAGTGCATGACAATCTCTTAAGCTCTTTTTCTTTTTTTTGAAAATGATCTAGCCAAAAGAGGTTAACCTGCCTCAATAGCAATGAGAAGAGCTTTGAATTGTTCTTCAAAATCCTCACAAGAAATCCCTACACAGTCACGGATTTCATCCACCTTCTGTAAAACCCAAATAGAATGTAAACCAACCCGAGAGTGAGCCAGAGGCAAAGAGCAAATGGGACTAGGCTCATCCCCCATATCTTCCACTCCATTAATAGAAACACCCACCCTAGACCACCTGCATACCATCTGCAAATCATGCTCATCTTTAGACTCAACATCCGAAATCACCAAATCTACATCCTCATTTGTACACAAGACCCTAGAGAAATCCTCCTCATCGATAATCTAAGTAGACACACTCTCATAATCGTCATCCATGACAACACTAGAGACAGAGGTGTGCAATTGGTTACAATCGGGGTGAGATGAGAGGCCATGCGAAACAGAGGTCGACGCTTACAAAGGAGCTAGGGGGTGGCCGACGACTGGCGACATATTTTGTGACGACGGAGAGGTTCCCTCAGCAACCACCGGCAACGACTGAGACCTATTCACGTTAGTGCCCCAAGAAGAGGCACCAAGATGAGCTTTAATCATCGGCTCTGACATAGGAAGAGGGTCTCCGGCAACCGACGACAAATTCTGTGATGACGGAGAGGTCCCCTGAGCAACCGTCGGTGATGTCCGAGACAAATACACATTTGTGCTTGAGGAAGAGGCATCACGATGAGCACTGACGTTTGGTGCTGGTGTAGGTAGTCACCGACTGCTGGCCGACAAGTTCTGTGACGAAAGAGGGGTCCCCTGAGCAATCGTCGGATACGTCTAAGTCGTATTTGCGATCGAGTCTAAGGGAGAGGACCCAGAGTGGGCTTTGACCCGCCACGATAGAGAAGCAAGCTTCAAGCCCAGACCATTGCCTCCAACATTGTCTTTCAAACCCGGCCCATCGCCCCTACCAACTACAGTCTAAGGCCCATATGCTTTAGAGGAACTTAAGTGACTAGGGCCCTTCAAAACACTACTTAAGCCCATACCAAGCCCAAGCCCGAATCAATTTTATTCATCAAGTCATTGATCTTTTCCAGAACACACGACAACTCAGCTCTGGCTGCCCACAACATCCCTTCAACTTCCCTCACTGATGGGATACATAGAATGCTAACGGCCAACCCCACAAGCCTCCTTATGATGCCATTTGTCAGCATGTGAAGAGAATAGCCATTCATTTTGAACTTCATCACCAATCACCTTCCCCTTCCTCTGACCATCACCCTCCATACCATTAAAACTATTACCTGCCGGAGGACATACCGGTTTCTTCAAGACTGACGCAAATGATGCACTGTTTGGGAGGAAAACCCTTCCTGCTGACAACATGCTACTTTACCCCTTCCCATGCCGTTCCTGAACATCGATAGCCTGAGCATATTGGACTCTATTTTCCTCTTCCCGAACAAAGACTTCAGAACCAGCCATCGAACGCATGAAAAACACGAATTCTCCCCAACCTCTACCATGTAAACCTTTGGGAATAAACAAAGAGCCCCTTTTGCTCCTATTCTCATACTCATCCAATGACAAAAAAGACCCCTCGAATTAGCATGAGGCTGAATAATCACAACTCCATTACCCTCCCACAACTTTCTGAAGAACCCATCACTGCAAGGGTGTGCCAAGCAATCCTCCAACACCTTTGCCACCCATGACAACACCGGCACTCTAAGAGAAACAAACTTAACCACCCTTATGCTTCTCTCGGAAATGCGAATATAATTTCCTCCCTCCTTCGAAAAAATGAAGGTCTTCAATTCCACCTTCAAACGCCTAGAGTTCGACATCCTAAACGCCTAGTCTAAAATTCAACTCATGCTAGCAAAAAGTGATCGATGACTAAATGAACTACTATAGTAGTTTCGGGACAAAAACTATTCCCTGAGCTATTATCATCGTGTATTCTCATTATATCATTATAATGGACATAAACTTGTATACAAACTAATTAAATTCAATCATTCACTCATGTCTACCATAATGTTTATATATATAATAGAGTTTTAAAAAACTCACCTTTTGTAAATTTGATTTAATAAATGTTTCACCAGATGGAGTTTTGTTGACACATTCTGGGGGAAGGTTAAGTTTGCGAACATCCTCTGGTTTCACCTTCACAAAGACCATTAGGAATTAGTTTTTGCTCCAATAAAAGCTTCTACATTATAACTTAATTCATGTCAAATAATAGGATAGTTTCCAAGCAAAAAAATCCTGGTAGCAAACAGAAATGATAGCCAGAACAATCACCAGAGTGCAGTAACATAAATTATATGCCATCATAATAGATGGATACAAGGATGCAAAATCCAAGGTTGCAATCGGCTTCTCATAAAATCCTGCCCTTGCCTCCAAAACCTGCATTTTGTACATCCCAAATATCAAAGCACATTAACATATGATATGATTTTCAATAGGAGTTTTAAATGAAAGACATGTCAATAGAAAAGTGGGAGGGGGGGGGGGGGGGNGAAGAACAATATTCTTATTATTGTGTACCAGCATTCTTATTATATTAAATCGTATGCATTCAGAAGTTTATGATTTTTCACCCTAGACACCACAGAGCTTGATTGCCAAGGGGATGCTTGGGGAATGAGATGAGATGAGAACTTTGTGAATAGTGAAATAGTTTGTGAATAGTAGTGAAATGATTTGAGTTAAGATATTTTATTGAGTTTTGGAAAAGGAGAAAACATTGAATAAAAGTATTATAAAGTTAAAAAATACTGTTAGAATATAATTTTTTAATATAATTTTTGTTTTGAAATTTTAAAAAGTAGTATTATTTTTTGTGTTTAGTTTGGAAGTTTGGAAAAGTTGTAATGATTAGGTAATGATTAGATGGAAGAGTTAAGATTTTAAATTAAAAAGTGTGTTTGAGTGATACTTGGGAATAAAATTATGAGAAATTTTGAGATGAGATGAGATGACTTTCCCAAACAAGCTCCAAGTCTTTCCCCCTTTGGTTGCATAGTATTGAATTTTGTTTGGGATGAGAGAGATAGGAAGAAATATTATTTTTTCAAAAAAAAAATTATAGGCAAAAAGGTTAGGAGGGGGCAACCGAAGGTGACTTCCCTAACTGGGGATGATCATAGTAGCATCCTACCTGCACGGAACCAAACAATATGGGCCTAGACTGCAGGAAGCCGTAGGTGTTCCCCTAAGTCAGGTTTGAGCTATAGCTTAGACCCCAACCCTTCTAGGGAATTCCATGAATCCTTAGGCAGCTAATACCAATAGCCTAAGGTGAATCCTATTCAGATTTGAAGCCATGATCAAATACATGCCAAATCACTTGGGAGTAACCTAAAGACCATTGAACCAGCACCCTTGGTGGTATTTCAACTAACTTTTGCAAACTAAAATGAAATCAGCAAGCATACAAAGCTCTTTAAGTATCCACTCTCTAATACTCCACAGGCTTATATACCTCTTCACCATGAAAGTCAAGATTTTGATACAGAAAATACAAATACTGCAGAACCAAAGTAAAAAGAAGATAATTGCACGGGGCAGGGGAACAGCAATGGGGTGTGCGGATCCGGTTATGTAAAGAACATCTTCACATGGACAACCAAAACAGAACCATAAAAGTAATGTACAAAACCATTATCTGTAGTTGAAGGCATATGCCATGCCTCTAGGTAGTTTCTTAGAGGGCCACAACCCCAATCATTTGATACTCCATTAAAGTTCTTTGCCTAAAGATCATTCTCAGAAATAATAGAGGTAGTTTCCATAGTAACACTTATTTATTATACAAAAAATAAATAAACAAATAAAAGGTCCATGTTACATTCTATTCCCAGTGCACCTGTAGCATGGCATACAATCATCATACTTCTCTTGTTGCTTCCATTTATGCATCAGTCACCTCATTATACTTATCCACATTGTTTTAGGTACGATTCCAACAGTAGACGAAGTAAATAAGCAGAAATACCAACTTTAATGTGAGAGAGAGAGAGAGAGAGAGAGAATAAAAGGATATGTTCATGCATTCATAAGTCAATACTCTAAGTAAGGGGGAAAGTACCTATAAAAGCAAAGAAAATGTTCACTGATTAAAAATAGCATGTCCAAACTCAGAAAAAAATTAATCTTCCAAGTTTTTCTAAAAAAAAAATCTGAAAAAAAGAGCCAGTTCATGACTACAATTGATAATAGTCAAAATGCATAAAACAAACAAGGCAAATTAAAGCATTTTACAAAAAATATTTCTTATTTACTGGAATGTTTTATGGAGTTCCTATCTATGTAATCTAAAGCTTTGGAACTTGCACTTAATATTGTTATATTTGTGAAATTTACCGTAAGTCAACCTGATTAGGACTTGATAATCCTTGTACACTTCCATTCTAAATCATAAACATGATCAGTCAAGTTCACAAAAGATGCAACCCCAATAAAATCACTGCATAATTGTTGCTTAATAATGCAAGCATTATGAATTTACATCCCAAACATGATGATGCCAGCTAAATTAATTGCAGCACATGAAATTACTGTAAATTAGAATGTTGACTTACAGTAGCACCTTCATAAGTTCCTTGTTCAGATCCTGCCTGTTTGACATTTGGAATCACAAGGCCCTTTTGCTTTGCCTTCCGAAGAAGTTGAGAAAGTACCTGAAAAAGAAAGGGTTCATATTCTACAGTTGGGCAACTTTCACCATTCTGTTTATATATGGGAAACTCATAAGCTGAGGAGTTTATCATACTAACCTTGATGCTCTGTCCTCTTGAAAGCAGAAAAGAGATAGGAACACCTGTTACTCGAGCCATCTCCACGTAGTTGTAGATGAACATCAATTTGTCCAAAAGCCGCTGTGGGAGATAAGCATCCTACAATAAAAAATATAGGATCGTTCATTTAGTTGCATTGCATGAGCATTTTGTGATTGATTTTTCTTACAAGTAAGCGAACTGTCTATTGGACGTGATAGGCACAAATTATAGTGAAATGTAGCATGATGAAATAATTAACAGAGAAAATTATTACAGAGAGGGAGGCATCCTCGATTATTCCTATAAAATCTAAGGGCGTCTTCACAAGTCAAATTTGTATCGCAAACCTCTCCACAAAAAGACAAGGAATAAATGGTTAAACCAATGGACGTCTAAGATAACTATACCACCAAAATTTACCTTCCAATGTCAAGAGAAAAACAAACCCTTTTTTTTATTTTTTATTTTATTTTATGAATAAGAAAATTTTATTGAGACAAGTAACAAGGCAAAGCCAAGAACACAGGAAGTATACAAATACTAACCGTAGTTACAAGTCAGGAACTGGAAAAAGAAACAAGAAAATCATGGACACTGGTTCCATTAAAAACAATGGCCAAATCCCACTGAAATAAGGAATTAATGAAAAAAGTCTAAGTTCATCCATCGAGCGTTCCTTATCTTTAAAGCATCGACCATTCCTCTCAACCCAAATACACCACACAAGGCATAAATGGATTATATTCCAAACAGCAGCAATTTGCAAATTAACCCTTCAACCTCTCCAGCAACCAAAATGATCCACCACCCTCCTAGGCATCACCCAAACCATTCCACTCCTATTGAACACTTCATCTCATAACACCCTAGTCACCCCCACAATGTAATAATAAAAGATCCACCGATTCACCAGATTTCTTGCATAAGAAACACAAATCCATAACAATTAATCCACATTTCTTGAGATTGTCCAAAGTCAAAATCCTCCCTAAAGAAGCAGACCAGCCAAAGAATGCAACCTTTGAAGGCACCTTGCTCTTCCAAAAACTCTTCCAAGGAACAGAGTGTACCCCATTTGGCCTATGCAGCATCTTGTACATACAAAGAACGAACTGAAAAGCAAAACTTACATCCAGTTAATGGTCTCCATAATTATTTTATATAGTCCCTCGCTTCAGTGAAAACCGATATAGATCACAGAGAACTTAATGATAACTGCGATAAAGGCATGATGGCATGACATATCCCCACTTAAAAATAAAACACAGCACTGTATGGATTACACATTCCTTCCATTGGTAACCTATTACCCTTCGTTAAAAAGTGGGTAGAGCTAAACATTAAAGAAATATGTTTGCACTAAAGATACATGGCAATGAGGTATTTGCTCAATTATGTTCAGCAAAGGCAGCACTTAAATAAGGCAAAAAAGCATACACAATGCAAAAGGCAAAGAAGCATATACAATGCAGAAGGCAAAGAAGCATACACAATGCAAAAGGCAAAGAAGCAAACACAAAGCAAAAGGTGTGATGGGAAAGAAATCACAATATAGAGAAACTAGAATATGCACCTTCAAACAATATACAGCAAGCCGTCTCCTGGTTTCAGCGTTTCCATTCTGAAGATCAGAGATTATTGAATGGTGTACATCCTCTTTCTGCACACAAGCAATATGGCAACGGCAATATCAACACTAGGTATTGATGAGTACTCTGAGGAAAGGCAAAAATCAAGCAAAAGGACACAAGACGGTTAAGAGGAATTAGAAGATTCATGGATTATAGTGACAGACGAAAGAGATTGGTTAAGCAAAACAGAAGTAAAACCTCATACATGCACACATACACACGTGCCACAAGCAAGAAAGTTATTTTTTCGCATATCAATCCATGCTTTTAGGTCCCCAATCATAAACATAAGCACAAGCAGCAATAAAAGCCTGTCAATGGCATTATGAACACAACCTCATATATAAGCCCAACAAACAACAAGCAATCTGTCAAAAGCGACAAAGAGAAAGGAAATATGAGCAGACTTCCCAGGACCGCTAGACCCAACCAGTCAGGCGTTATGATTGGGTTCGTGCTATAAAAGGTACTAGATGCGAAAATTTCAGAGATAAAATTCTCGATGCTTAACAAGAAGTTATAAAACTATTTATTTAATAAAGAAGAGGAAAGAGAAGCAGATAAGAAAAATCGATTGCCAACGTGAGGATGGAGGTCTGCAATATGACAGTGAACAGTGAAGGAGGCCCATAATATACTGGAAAAAAAAACGTAATCCTAATTTGACCTCACCTTTAGCAAAATAAAAGGGTTCAGCATGCCAACAATCTTATTTAATCACACTGAAATTCTAATTATGGAGCCATAAGCTCACAGATTTACTGTCGGTCAATCAATAATGAACACAAACCTTCATGATGATGATAGCATCCCATGGAAAGAATGGCTCCATATTTAATTCAAACAAATCAACCAAAAAGAATATCACATAACTAAATAGCATGGGATTCGTCAATTTGACCTTCAGATGATAAAATGTAACTGCTAGGAAATACAGACATTAAAATGTTCAACTATGCACCAACGAGAGATATTTCTTTTGCCTTTCCCAACCAAGAAGGCAATGAGATTGATTAAATAGAAAAATCCATGCACCGAAGATGCAATATAAAATACCATGGAATGGTGTATGTACAGATATACAGAACTAAGAAAGCATTAGTTTCGTACAACCGTATCTAAAGCATTGTTTAGGGCCACACAAACTGAACTAGAGTTTATTAAAGTAATCTCCAACTGCAAGAAAGTGCACAATGCTCATCCCATGTTAGTTTTACCTGAATCCTTCAATTTTCTTCCTGCATATCTACTGTTATATATTTACAACTAATACAAACAAATAACAAAGGGGATGATGCAAACTTAAAATCAAAAAACCAAATTTACCTGCTCAGAAAGGAAGTGTGCAGAAACAGAATTCAATGAGTAAGAACTTAATTTATAATCCCGTTGAATAGCCTGCAATAAAAGGTAACGAAATAAATTATTTGTTGTTAGTCTATATCATATATGATAGATGAAGCACACCATCTTAAGCAAACAAAGGCTTAGGACAAAACCTGGAGCAAATCAAATTGAACCCTCCCTTCTACTGTCACTTCTTTACTTTCCCTGGTTCCCATCTGTCTGTGAAACCAACAAATATCAGAAAAATGTTCCTAGAAGTTAACAAGAATTCTAAAAAGACAGAAAATAATGTCAAAAAACTATTTTTACATGAAAATCTTAGCAAAGAAGCAACAAGTTTAGCAAAACAAAACCCCTACTTTTCTTTTGGATAAGTCAAAGCAAAACCCCTACTTCAAGTCACCTATAGCATTAACTTCATTTTTTATGTGCAAAAATAATAATTAATTCAATTGGAATGTGTTTACCTTGAAGAAAATGTTGTATCTTTGACCCGAACTCTGCTATTCCTGATGCGGCCCAATATTGGAAATTCTGCAATTTCCAAGGTCTCAGCCCTCTGAAGACCATAAAAACAGGATTGTGAGATTAGCTGTAATTTAGAGAACGTCTTGGAAACTTGGCATTAAAAGATGTAAATTGTAATGAAAGATACAGCGATAAGGATACTAAAACAATGTAGAGGAAATTTACAATGAAAAATCTGCATCAACACTCAGAAAGCCCAATACGTCAATTACCTCAATGAGATATGGCAAATCAAATTTGCAAATGTTATATCCAATTATGATATCAGGGTCCACTTCACGGATAAAGTCCTGCAAGAAAACCTAGTTATTAGACTATAAACATGCATAGATAGGCCGTTAATACATTTAAGTTCTACTATACATTGGCCACATTTTTTATCAGTAATAATAAATTTTATTAATGGAAATAGGCTTGGCTACATTTCTATGGAAAATAAGTTTCATAAAAAATTGAAGGGAAAGTAAAAACGATACATCTTTCACTACTTACTACATTTCTATCAAAACTAATCCATCAATACACAATAGAGACGACAATCGGCACCATTACATAAAGAATGTTTCTTCACTCTGTCAACAATTCATATGCACGGTTAATCATAATTTAATGGGCTTTATTTCGATAGCCCTGTCCAAAAGAGAGCTAAGTTAGCTTGATCTATGAATTCCATCACAGATTATTAGTGTTTTTTATGCTTTCCCAATTGTTATTATTAATCTAATTGGGTTTAGCAAATATAGTGACTGTATCCTCTTTTTAAGCTATAATAATAAAAATTTTAACACTCCATTAATTTCGTCTTTGGAGTTCATGTTTTTATACAGCATAGAACCATATGTTAAATTTAAGTTTACACAATGTGGCATTCTGTAATATTTTGCCACTCGGTAGCTATTTATCTGATTAATATTTTTTTGAACCGCTGTTGGGTTAAATATCACCCACGAACTTATCATGAATAAACATTGTGTTGATTGGATGTCAGTCTCTATCCAATACGAAAATTACATACCCAGTATATTTTAAATAGATTAAGTTTTTCCCGAAAGAGGTTTTTATCTCCAATGATCTTGATATTTGATGAGCATGATGAACATGGCAACACAATGAGGAATTGATGGTATGCTACAAAACAGTTTGGTGACTACAAGTTCACAACTACACTCACAAAGCATATTACTCTCTCAATTTTGACAATTTCCCTTGTCTTCAAATTAAAAGGTCAATTAAAAAGTAAAATGTAAAATTCAAAGTTTCAATGACGAAGATAGACTGATAGCTTAAAGAATCTAATATCAATAAAAATAAAACTTAAAACTTAAAACTAGAATGCAGTCATCATACAAGTGGTAACAGAAATCCATAAGCACTCTTGGACAATGCAAGACACAACACACCATCGCATATGATATAGCTAGTTTTAAGAATATGGGACTCACACTAATATATATTTCAAACAATCAAAGGGAAGATCAAGGCCAAGGGCAAACAAATTTTGTACAGTTATTTTTTATAAGTAAAAATTAACTGTACAAAATCTTACAGTTAATTTAACTGTGTATAGATAAAAACCATACTCTCCAAGCTAACAAAACTTTTCTCTCTGTATCAAAAGGCATCACGTCAACACCAACTATTGAAGAGCATGAGTTAAGGGTCATCACATTCCGAATAAATGGCTGGTTCTCTCCCTGCAAAGTTACTAGATTGGCCACCTAAAAAGAAATGAGCAATTTCACTTCAAAAAGCATAAAAAAAAAATGATATTATAAAGCAAGTAAATTCTCTTCCTCAAAGAAATCAAATAGATGACAAAGAAGAACCTGGATAACGGGATCATGGGTAGGCTCAGGAAAATGACCTTTACGACCAGCACACTCAATGTCAAAACTAAGTACGCGAAATGGAGCCATCTTTGAGAATTCCCCTTCTGGGGTATGGCTGATCAGCTCTGAATACCTAGATAAGTTGTTAAGGAAGGTTCTTCATAGAAAGAAAAAGTCTCAATAAGAAACATAACTGGACCCTTCTCCTAAGTGATACAATTACCTATCATCCTTGAGGATACAGGCAATCAAACTCTAATTGACAGTACGACATATTCTTTGCTGTCTTCTTATATTTTCCAGCAGGAACTTCAATCCAATTCCCACCAACAATGTTGCGGTCAATCATAAAACGAAGAGCAAAAAGAACATTGCTTTCATATGTAATGAAGCTCTTCGTGCAACCATCAATTTGTATGCCTCTATCAAGAATACCTGTCAATGTTTAGCATGTTGACAAGAAATCATATCACTTACAAGTAAATTTCTATTAAGAATAAGCCTCTTGTTTTAAACCTTAAAAGCAACTGCATAATTATATAAATTAATCTATTAGCTACATGAGGACAAGATTATGCTGCATAAAACCCGTATCAATAGAATATAGGAAAGAAAAATAATACAAAAAGAGAAAATGAAAGAGAATCAAAAACTAATCTCAAAGATGATTTTTGTTGTTATCCATCCATGAATGCATTTCCCATGCAATTCATTAAGACAAAATATATATATAACTTTCACAAGTTTGTGATCCTTATGTTCGTAAATCTAAATTTATACCTCGGCAGCTGGTCACCATTGTTGGCAATGCAACGACGATTTTGAGAAAAGGATGAGAAGTCTGCTGCTGGTAGTACATAATACTCTTTTTCTCCACTAATTCAATACGACGGATATATTTGGGTACCTTACCATTCCGATTCACCTCTTTCATCCTTGCCTGAAGCATCACCAAACAATACAAGAGTATCATGATGACTCGATGCTTTTTTTTCTCTTTCAATCAGTGGAATTACAGCAATTTAATGCATATAATTTCCCTGTAAGTGACGAATGAATACCTCAAGAGTTTGATGAAACCGAGAGATATCATCAGGGCCCATTCCAGGTAGGCAGCTGATGTAAAAATATGGCTCAAACCCATGAACATGGCAGCAAACGCTATGCCCTAGCAGATTGCCAAAAAAAGGCAAAGATTTTATTATATTGATGGGGAATGTTTTAGAAGAAATTACCACAGTGAAGGGTATCTTTCAGTGCTCATTACTTCTTATAAACATAAAACACTATAAATTTTGCAACTATATAAAAAAAAAATGCAACTAATGATCTAAACTATTTTCTAATCTGGATTTGGTAACCGAATGGTTGGAGTCTGAATTTATGAATTACTCGGGGAAAGATTCTTGAAAAAGAAATGTACTAATTTCTATCAGATCGACTTGATTTGAAAAAAAAAAATGCGAATGTTAGTTTACTTTGTGAAAAATTGAGTGAATATATGAAAGCTCGGCAATCGTGACAACTTGGGACTGCAGCTGAGTAAAAGGTCACTCTTTAAATGATTAAATAAGCAGCAATTCGCCTTTTGCTGGTAATCTATTCTCCTAACATAATAGGTTAATTTCTTTTTAAATTTTTGTCATAACGTTCAGTTCGAAAACTAAGCAAACGAGAGTTGAAAATAACTATGATGAGTTACTAACCGTCCCTAGTAACACCGAAAATTCGGATAATGGCGGCGGGTCCAGCTGAATTGGGCAACAGTTCTTTGTGACTCTCCCCGATCACATAATCAATCTCCAGTTGCTGAAAAACTAAGACACCAGACAAGACACCAAAATGAAAACAATTACAGAAACCCTAGCGCAGTAAAAATCCAGGGAGTAGAGTAGTCGGCCGGTCACTCACGGATGCTCCGAGACTGAGAAACGTAGGCGTCGGAGAGGGGCGGGCGGGACCACTTGGAAAGTCGGGCCGCGAGGGCCCGGCGGTCCTCGATGTCTCGGAGGATCTCTTCGTCCTCGAGTAAGAGGGTTTCGTCGAGGAAGACGTCCTCGTCCAGGAAGTCGTCCTCTTGGGATGCCGCGTGGTGCTTAGGAGTTTGAGCCCGTGAGGGCTGGGGAGGCGGGGTCGGGCGTTTCCGGGTGTTGCCGTTCTTGCTCATGGCTTAGAATAATTGGGAATCTGGGATTTTGGGTGCGTCTGGGGAGCGTGAGTCTACGTCTGATGAAGAGGAAGAGAGAGAAATAAGTATTTGGAGGGAAAGGACTAACAGCTTGTTCTGAGATTCCCGCCAGTTTTGCGGCTTGAGTAGAACTAGGGAGCACTGTACAGATTGCACATCCTACAAGGCTTTTGTTTTTTATTATCGTAGTACAAAGAGGTTTGCTACGCATCCACAACTGTTCACACGCACACAACACACATTTTTATTTTATTAATTTCTTTGAAATGTCATATCTCTTCGTCATCTTCTCTTTCGGCTTCTCTCATCATCTCTATCTTCAACCTCTCTCACTCCTCAAGCTCTCTCTCATCAAGTTTTCTCTCTCTTTGATCTCTCTCACTCCTCAAGCTCTCTCTCTCATCACCTCTCTCATCAAGCATTCTCTCTCTCCTCAAGCTCTCTCTCTCATCATTTCTCTCTCTTCGACCTCTCTCACTCCTCAAACTTTCTCTCTCTTCAACCTCTCTCCTTAAGCTTTCTCTCTTATCAGTTCTCTCTCATCAAACCCCTCTCTCTCAAGCTTTCTCTCTCATCAAACCGACCTCTCTCTCTCCTCAAGTTTTCTCTCTTATCAAGCTCATTCTCTGCCTCTCAACGTCTCACTTCAAGTGTTCTATCTCAAGAGGAAAAAAATTCAATGGTAAAATCGGTTGACACATAGGGTGTGTGTTGGCCAATGCATACAGTAGGCTGATGCATAGATTTTTTCTAGTACAAAACGTGCATTTTACTGGTCGGGAGTGTTTTCTTCCCCAATTCGAATTTGCTCCCCGAAAAGCCTCATCTCTCTCACCTGTGTCGCATCACCTTCCTTTGCCCACCGCTACCGGCGATGTTGTTTGTTACTAGCACGAGTGATTGAACGAGTTACGTGAAGTTCAACAAGGAAGGACTCTGAATCAAAAAGTAGTGCCTTACCTATGTTGATTTAGTTTATGAGAAAATTTGTTGGGTTGATGAGGAACCCGCCTCTTTCAAGACAAGTCTTAAATAATAATTTTTGCATAACATTATTCATTCATTCCTTACAGTGATATAGTCATCTTGTTATTCAACTTTCCAAAAATAAGCAAAGTACGTAATGAAGACTAATGAATTTATTCCCAAAACAGAGCAACCTTTCCAAATAGAATGAGAGCATGTCAGATTGTGCTAGGCTCAATCTTGTTGGACGCTCCCCATTTATTAGAATATCTCCTTCCTTATTTGGCACCCGTAACATTCCTCCCATCTTCAAAACTTTCCTTGTCCTCAAGGAAAATTTATGGAAATTGAGCTTTGATCACTCGTAGTCTACTCCTTCGTCCTTCATTACTTCTTCAGAAAAAATTCCTTTGATCAAAAATAATTTTTTGCAATGATGGCCGGGCACAAAGTTCTCATCGCAATTAAAGCAACGTCCATTTCTCCTCCTTTCTTGTAACTTGCCAGGACTAAGACGTCGAATGTGTTGTGTTTTTGTTCTTGATAAACTTGCCGAAAGTAACAGGGGTTTCGTTGGTTCCATGGACTCAAATCGTTTGGCCTCTACTGTCAATGGTTTCTTAGCATGTCTTGCTTCAAATAAATGGGACAGGCCTATAACATCTGTGATGGACGCTGGCCTTGCAGTTTGCACATCTGTGTGTATGGGCTCTTTGAGTCCACTAATGAAGCACCCCAGTTGGTGCGTGGAAGCCAAGCCTCCAACTCGACTCAAAGCTGCTCAAATTGTAATTGATATTCTTAGACTATTCCCGTTTGGTGCAGCTTACTCAAAATACCGAAATGATCCTCAAACATTGTGGGTTCGTAGCGAATATGGTGTCCTCTTTTTAGTGCCTCCCAGGAGGTGATTTATTTAGTATCTTTAAATAATTGATACCACATCTACACCTCTCCCTCCAAGTGATAAGCAGTTAACGGTAATTTTTCAATCTCTTCTGTCTGTTGGTAGTTGAAAAACTGCTCCACCCGGTAAATCCAACTGGTCGGATTGTCCAGGCCATTGTATCTCGAAAAGTCCAACTTGACCAGTTTGGGAATTGCCGAGTTGTTCCCACCACCATAGTTTCGTCCGTTCCTATTCCTTGATCCTGATCCTTCTCCATCACCGGAACTCTTGTTGGCCAAAGAATCCACCTTTGCACTTGTCTCCTCGAATTTTTTCATTAAGCATTCCATAAGGCTTCCAAAATGAGTCATTTGTTGTTCGAAAAGGCTCAACTCGAGAGTCTGCCATAACCTGCTATGATGCCAAAATGTTACGAGCATGAGTGATTAAATGAGTTACGTGAGGTTCAACAAGTAAGGAGGCCGAATCAAGAAGCCGTGCCTTACCTATGTTGATTTGGTTTACGAGAAAATTTGTTGGGTTGATGAGGAACCCGCCTCTTTCAAGACAAGTCTTAAATAATAATTTTTGCATAACATTATTCATTCCTTCCTTACATTGCTATAGTCATCTTATTATTCAACTTTCCAAAAATAAGCAAAGTACGTAATAAAGACTAATGAATTTATTCCCAAAACAGAGCAACCTTTCGAAATAGAATGAGAGCATGTCAGATTGTGCTAGGCTCAATCTTGTTGGACGCTCCCCATTTATTAGAATATCTCCTTCCTTATTTGGCACCCGTAACATTGTCTCTTTGTCCAGCGACATCTAACGACGTTCCTCTGTGGCTGATTTTAAGATTTTTTCTTTTTGTAATGTCAATCCAAAAGTAGCGCACTCATACACACTCTCTTTCTCTCTCTCGCTCTTTAGAATAGATGGCGAGAGACCAACCTGCTGATCCTTGTCCATGTTCTTCTTTTTTACAAACACTTAACCTGCACCCAACACGACTCTTCTTATCTTATCTCATGCTCCCAACCACCCTTTGGCTATGTGTCTTTTACCAACTAGAGCAGTCGTTGATTGATGACAAGTAGCCCCGTGTTCAGGTAGCTCAAAAGGAGTTGAAGTCCGAGCGAAATTTGTAACATCGGAGGAAAAAATAAAAAAAAACAAAGACGAAAGTTCTCGATCAGGACCATCTGGAAATTAAAATGGAGGTTCTTATGGGTCCAACCTTCAGCATCGACGTTAGTGACTGGAGTAGCGCCATCTCAAGCGCTGTTGATCAGCGCAACATGTCTTCTTGTCTGTTGCTGGAGGACGGCATCAGCGGGATCGGAGATGGCGCAAGGTTGGCATTCGGTATCGGTGGGGAGGGGAAAGGTCGGGAAGCAAACAAAGAATCTTTAGAGACTTTTTCCTCGATCGGAGCGTCGGATGATAGCGAAGACGAAGGGGACGACTACGTTTCGTCAAAGAAGACTCTAAACAATTTCAAGGGAGCAGGATTGGGCTCTTTGGGTTCAATGGAAGACACGCTTCCCATCAAGTAATTGTTGTCTGTTGTGAACTGAGTCTAAGAGAGGGAAACACAATCTTTAATCGACATGTAAGCTGTGCGATGGGATGCAGCCAAATAGTGGCTGATCTTAAGATTTTTGTCTTTTTTCTTTTTATTTTTCTTTCTGTGTTTTTTAGAATAAACATTAATGCTCATTCATATAATCAAAAGGAGAATTCTATACACCACACCACTATCTCACTTTCATCTCACTATATAAGATTTGGGATATTTATCACAATTAGATGATTCTTTATCATCCAATAGTAATAAATATGTCACATCTTACACAGTAAGATAAAAGTAGGACAGTGGTGTGGTGTATAAAAAATGAGACATTGTCATCTACAAAATGTGCATGTCGCGCTAAGAAATATCATTTCCTTGTCTATCAACATGAAAAATATCCATAGAATGGGAAGAAGATGACAATATTTGAATATCTTGGATCAAGGGACTATAACTAAACAGTTGTTTTTGAGTGGAACAAAAAGCCTCCACAATAACAAGTGAATTTCCCTCTAGAACCAAATGTGAAATCTCCATATGATAAATCATCTATAGACCTCGCAAGGCAGCAAGGGCCTCAGTATCATCCACTACATAAATCTCCTCTTCTTTCTTAGACATGGCCATAATCATATCACCTCTTGCATCCCTCAAGATTGCACCCACCCCATATTGATTTAATGAACAGAAAATAGTCCCATCAAAATTAAGCTTCCACGTCCTACATGGAGGACGTTGCCAACACAGTGAAGATAAATGTTTATAGACTTTTTGGTGTATGCGGACTAATTGATAATTCTCAACATAAGCAAAAATAATTATCAACAATAGCACTCATAGTGAGATCTGTTTGTTGGAACATTTTTTAAGTTTCGAAACTTCCATTAAGGGTAATAAACGGTCTGGATGGGAGAAACCGACCGGACCGGTCGTTTCGGTCTGGATCTGACCGAGATTGGGACTGGTCGGTCTCAATCAATATTTTAAAGGACCGAAAAGTTTCGGTCCGGTCCCGGTCCAAGGTTTTTCCATCCCGGACCGAACCAAATGAAAAAACAAAAAATAAAAAATATTATATATATTATTTATATAATAATTGTACAATTTATTATTTAATTTTCATCTAACCTATCACCCTTAACAATATAAAATTTTAAATATGTTATTAACATTTTTTAATATTCTATCAATTAACTGGTATATCATATCAATTAGCTAGTTATATAGTAATTATATAATTTAATAATTTAATTTTCATCTAATTTATTATCATTGATCATATAAAATATTTATTTATTGAATTAGTTACATAATCTACGTTAATAAGTCATTTAATTTTAATTTAATATTTTGAATAATTTTTTGTTATTAATTGATTTTTTTAAAAAAAGAAAAATAATAATTAAGCCGGACTGAATGGACCGATAGCCGGTCTGGTCCCTATGGATGTTCAGTTAGGTCAAGTCCTGGAAAATGATGGATCGAAATGTTTGGTCCATCACCAAACCAGATCGACCAATTTGCACCCTTAACTTCCATACACTCCAAGCAATAATTAGAAACCAAGAAATGAAAATAGGATCATGAAGCTGCATCACTGCCCAAACTACTGTATCAAACTGAGCACGTGAGTAAAATAGAATCACTTTCTTGTCAAAATGGTACTCCCAAATTTTGTGAACAGAGCATCTTCAATGGATTAATCAAAAGTTAAATCCATCACATATTTAACTATAAGACCCCAAAATATCATCACAATGAATTAGCTAAATTCCAAATAATTGAAATTTAGCTACAGTGACTTCTAAAATATTTTTCAAACTTGAAGGTTACTGTAGATAGACCAAATACATATTTTATCATTTATTTTTCTTTATTCTTTCTCACAACTATCACTTCCCTCTCAAAAAACCAGAAAGTTCTTTCCCAATATGGAGCTGCAACATTATCGTGTGTTTTACTAATTTGATAAAATAAAATAAAATAATAATTAATAAAATATGATAACATAAAATAAAATAAAATAAAATAAAATAAATTAATAATTTAAAAAATTAAATATTTTTTAATTATTAGTTACTCATTCCTATATAATGAATAAATGCATAATCCAATATAGAGATTTAATATGAATAGCCAAAGTCAAATTCATCTTATATTATTTTATTATTATATAATGTAAAAATATTTATTTCAATGTGTAAACTTATATTAATGGAATAGCCAAAAGCTAAATTCATTTTACATTCATAAAAAATATCTTTTAACTTTGACTAATCTATCGAAGATGCTCTAAAGCATTTAAAATATAGAAAATATCCACTTGGATAAGCCCACCCCTTAATATGTAGTGAGGAACTTGCCACTTGGATGGGTTAACCCCTCAATGCCAAGTGCAAGGCTTTTGGTACAAGTATTAAATTGACAAGCTACGGAGGTTTTTTTTTTTTTTTTTTTTTTTTGGGTAAGAAATGTGTCCCATTAAAAAAGTAGTTTTTTTTTAAAACTTTTTTTTGAAAGTGGAGTCCTCTTTCTTTTAAACAAATTGCACAATACCCGTCTATTTAAAATTTGTACAAATCATTACTCTTATTTTTAACCTATGGTCCAATTCTTATATATGGTATTACATTGATTCGTCGATAATTTACTAATATTAATTTTTAATGATAATTTTACAATAATTCCGTATCAACAAGATAACATCAAGACAATAAGAATGCATTATATGGGTTGTTGGTTATGAGATATTACAATAGACATAATATATATATAAATGTGTATATATATATATATATTACAAATTTGATTAGGTCCTGCTTTTCTATTTTCTTTTGAAGTCATATTCTATTTAAGACAATCAAAAGGTTTCTTAAAAAAGTTTTAGAAGGTTAAACGTTGTGCCCTATCTAATGTGAGAACTTTTCAAGCAAGGGAAATGACAGATACACAACATTTTTTACAAGTTTTTATACAATCAGGAGTATCTTGACAAAACAACTTCGTCATTTTACAAAACACTCTTATTTTAAAATATTATTATATAAAAGATTATAAAAATGATTGTATTGGCTTCATTACTTGTAAATGTATTTCACCTAGATAAGTATTTATTAATATATTAACCATATACAAATTTTTGTGTTGGGTCCTAAGTACGAGAAAAATAAAAAACAAAATAAAAAATGATGGAAGTTTGGACCTCCTAAATTCATCCCTTAGGATTTACTTTTTTGCAGAAATATTAAGAAAAATGAGAAATAATAACAATACAAGAATTTAAGTAAAAAACTCCCAAACATGAGAAAAACCGCCAGACACATAGAAGAAAATCTACTGTGTGAAAAATTGTTACAATCACATAATTTTTCTTCTCACCCCAAAATACACTTACAAAGCTTCCTCACTAGCAAAACTTTAATTCACACCTCTTCCCCTTTTACAAAAAAGGCCAACAGAGAAATTTTACTATAGTCAAAAGCTTAAATTAAGCTTATGACTGGTGCACTTAGCCAATGAGCTAACCCTCCTTTTATAGGCCTTGGGCCTTGTTCCTCATTCATTTCCCATCAATGTGGGACAAATGCCAAAGGAGCGAAAACCCAACAATCTCCACTTTGCGACTTTAGCTGGTCCTACAACCACGCTCCATCTCGATGAAGATCTTCATAACTTCCGCTATCATACTCCACCATAAAAGCATATTTACTCAAAATAAACCAATTCCAAGCATTTCACTTGGCCCATGTCGAAAACAACATTGTTGAAAATTATGGTGTAATTTCCACGCTTGGCTTTCTTGGAAGTTCATCAGCTATCGACATGAATTTTCACGACACACCTTGAATCAATGTCAAGCCAATGCCCGTGTGCAAACTTGTGGACCCGCTAACATTAACACATCCTCTATCATGGCAATTTTGGGAATTAGCGGCATGCCATGAGGATGTACATGTCCATTTTCAAAAGATATCGTCTTCCATGGAGAGAGACACATAATTAGTTTCATTACCAGTATCTCCATTTATATACTTGGAGCCACTTGTCAAACCTGCTCCTTGTACTAGCCATTTTATCAGTTGTTAGTATCACTGTTGACTCCAGGGGTTGATTTGCCCTTCAACGCCTTATGTAATCATGATAAAATCAAAACATCATTGACTTGCACTTGCCACAAGCCAAAATTGATTCTCCTATCAAATTTCTCCATCTCAAATCTGATAGGATTTGAAACCCTACTTCCTGACATTGACTCGATGAATTTTACCACAGAAATGAATAATAATCACTAAGTAAATTCCCAGAAAAGATTGGAGGGTCATAATGATCCCACTTAAATTCCAATCTCCTAGACAAAACCTCTTTAGATAATACGTATCCACACTACCACACCAAAGCTACACCTACCAAAAGAACCTAGTGGCTCTGATACTATGAACCTCCCAAATTCACCTCCTAGGATCTACTTGTTGTAGGAATATAAAGAAAAATGAGAAATAATAACAATACAAGAATTTAAATAAAAAAACTCTAAAAACAAGAGAAAAATCACTAAACCCAGAAAAGAAAATCCATTATATAAAAAATTGTTACAATCACAATTTTTCTCTTCACCCCAAAATACACCCACAAAACTTTCCTACTAGCAAAACTTTAACTCACACCTTTTCCTCTTTTACAAAATAGCCAATAGAAGAATTTTACTAAAGTCAAAAGTTACTAGTTAAGCTTTTGCTTGGTGCACTTTGTGAAGGAGACTAACCCCCTTTTATAGGTGTTGGACCTTGCTCCTCATTCATTTCCCATCAATGTGGGACAAATGCCAAAGGAGCAAAAACCCAACAGAAAACGATATCAATAAATCTGGTTTGATCCCACATTTTATTGACTAAAGACGAAGACCAAGAAATTACTACCATTAAGAAGGTTTTTCTACAATCAAATAGATCATAGACTGTTGTGAGCCACTAGTACTCTTAGAAGACTACAAGGTCGTAATAAGCAAGCTGTATATGCATTGAAGAAGACCGAAGCAAAGCGTTCATTTAGGAGTCATCGCAAGTTTTCTGGTAGACAAGGCATAGAGTATTGACAAAAGATATGATACAAAAAACTACAACAAAGGTGCGTGTTTTGGGGTGACGACGTTTGATCCCCACGGGCAGCACAAGAGATGTCGCATGAGGTCGAAAGTTGCATATCAATGATCAAAGGGATAAGAGAGTGCGAGATGAGAAACACATGTGGAGCATTTAGGTACAAGAATGTGTTATTGGACAAGATAGAGAGAGCTGAAAAAATCATCGACATTTGAAGAGACTGTTGGAGTGGAGGGAAGGGAGGATCCGAAGCTCCTAACAAAAGTTGAAGGAAAACGCCCTCTTATTTGTTGGTAATAAATGCCTAAATGTCTTTGCTCAGAGCTGAAGCTTCAACAAGCAAGGAAACTGCAGCAACAAGAGTCAAGACCAATATTTTACTTGCAAAGAATCAACATATCAAAACAGTTAACCATCTTTCTATCCACATTACACCTTCCTATCAACTGCAAAGCACCGGCTGTGCTAGAACCCTTCCGCATAGTAAGAGAAACATTATCTCATCTTCAAATCTATTTCTAGCTTTCGATGGCATCATTGATAGAGACCAATTAAACCCTGTTTAGATAGTGAAAGTATTTCATCTCATCTCATCTCATTTCATCATTACAACTTTTTCAAATTTTCATACAAAATATAATAAACAATTTTTCAAATCCCAAAACAATAATAATATTAAAAAATAACATTGTTAGGATTTTTATTCAACTTTTATCTAAAACATCTCATCTCATCTCATCATCCAAACCACACCTTAATGAAATACTCGCACACATTAACAGAACATATAGGCAAGAACTATTAAGATATGTACAAAATTAAAGCCCACTAACAAATAACCTTTTGTACAGATTGTTCTGTGTATTTGAACAAAGAAAAAATTTATAATGGCACAACATGAATCATAGAACAATGGCAATGCTGCTTTTGAACTCTGATTAAGTCCTCATAAAGTTCTTTATTGAGGATGCGATGATCAGCTATAGACTCTCAGGCGTGTTGTTATCGGCTCCCGGCAGATAGGGCATGATGTTAGGTTCACACTGCAATCCTTGCACATCTTGAGCAAGAAAAAACAATAGGATAAATATGAGGCAAATGTTGGAAGGCAAGTCATACTCACATGGCTAAAACTGTGCATTGTTAAATTCACTTTAACAAAGAAAAAAGAAAGATTTGACAATGGCCTTGGGTAAAGAAATGTAAAGTCACCAGTGAGGATCATTCCATTTTGCTAATTGTAGGACTAAACACACTACAGAGTTTGATTTTTACAAAATTTTCATGCATATAATAATTTTATATGAAAGGGTACAGTATGACTTCTCTTCAGTTTAACAAAGGGGGGAGGGGGTATTATGGATGATTATCTTCTTCTCCATAATCCCTCCTTATACTTTCTTTTTCTGTGATTGAGAGAAAATAGTATAGAAGCAACATTTTGTGACTTCCCAATGCTAAGAAACCCAAATAAAAGCTAAAATTAATTTCCATGCCTTGCTAAAAAAAATTTCAAAAATTTACCACAGGATCAATAATAAATCCCCAATAAAAAAGTTTCTTAACCTAACTGTATTTTTTAAGAGCCCCACTACTTTCATAAAACCATAAAAAAAATCCCAATAGTTTCAGAAAATTTAAGGAAAATCACCAATCCAAAATATGACCAGTTTGGCGACACCAAAAATTCCAATAGCAAATTTTTTTTGAAGTTCCTTTTTGGACAGGAAAGCAAATTCACCTGCTAGACCATACTGCAATATTCATACTACAGAAGAAAACACAGTTTGCTTGAACTTACCAAATGACCGCATCCAAAAGCCATGTCCTTAGGGTTTGTCAGGCAAATAGGGCAGACCTTGAACAAGAAAACATATTCTCAAACCATTCTGATTTAAACATGAATGTGAAGAAGTAGAATCAGGGGGGATAGGAATTACCTGTTCCACTTGAGCTGTTGCCTCAACTGTTTTAAAGTCTGTCACAGGTGGAACTGATTTGACTGCATTATCATGATCAATCACAGCACGTGGGGGCTGAAGAGGTCTTGTACGTGGAGAAGCTCTTGATTCTCGACTGCAAAGTTGAATTTCTTGATATTTTAAAAAATGCCTAAATTGGATAATACTTACTAAAGACTACAACTCTTAGCCTTACTTGACTAATCTTTGGGTTGCCCTGAACTGAAATGGAATTTCCATGAGGGCAGCAAGTGCAAAGGCTGCTTCCTTTTTTAATGCTTCTGTGTTTTCAGACATGACTTTTGTGAAGTCGACAAACTGCATGAGGGAGTAAAAAATAAAATTGAAAAAAGGTGTCATATTTTTGTCCACAATGAAAAGGAATAATTCAATAGGCAAAATGGAATCAGATATCCATTCTCCAGAGGGAGTACTCTGCATGTGAAAACCTTTTGTGGTGTCAGTTTCATACAAGTAGGATTAAGGCAGTTGAGTTTAGAGCTGGTAATAACCAACTGACATGCCAATGAAATGATTTTTCTTCTAAAAGGATACTCAAGTCAGTAAGTCAGTCATCCTCTAAACCCCAAAGAGACTATCTCAACCCCAAAGGGGACCATCTCAAACCGAAGTCTTCATGCAGCATGACTGTTTTTTAGTTGTATCTCCTAGATGTCTTTAACCCAAATGCAAGGTGCCAAATAGACCATAGATAAAACGCAAAGTAAAACTCATAATGTTTGACTTGAGTAATAATAATATTAAATCAAGTTTCAAAAAACTATATACAATATAATTTTCAAAAGAATAGAGCTTTGCTTCTATTGAGAAATCTCTATTCCATAAAATTTCAAAGAATGAATCTTTGTTCCTATGGAATCATATCATCAACTATCCCACTATATTATTTATTAAATGACAACTACTGTTATAAAACCACATTATCCACTCATTTTTGTTATCATGAAATAAAAATTAAATAATATATCATTAAGTTAAACTTGTAAAATAAATATTAATATATCCTATTAAATGCCTAATAAAATAAATTATTAAACAAAAGTTAGTTTATTTAATTGGATTACTAATTATTATTAAAATTTAGTTTTTCTAATATAGAAATAAATGATAGTAAGTGATAGAAGATTTAATTGTTCAACCGAGTTTTTGGACACTTCTTCTTCATTCTATGTATGGGACATGAACACCATATATAACAAAAAAAAAAAAAAAAATTCAGTGAAGCCATTCAGATTGTGCTCCCTCTTTTCAACATATTACCAAGTACTTGAATAATTAACAAAGACATGGAGAAGAAGTCCACAAAAAAAGGTAAAAAAGCTTAAAAAAAGAATCTTGTGGCCCAGCTAGGTTCAATATTTTGCATTTTGTGGACATATCACTGAATTTCTTTACCATGAACCTCAAAACTTCCCCTGATTTCTAACAATCCCAAATACCAGGTTCAATCCCACTGGACTGCCTTCATAACCTCACTTTATTAGAGAGACTAGAGTACAAAATTTGTAAATCTGAAGTAGCAACTTGATAAGCTCCTTTCCAAACAGGCCAGTGAATTAGGCATAGCCAAAAACATCTGAAATAAGTAAATAAAGGGCAGGCCTCTCTTGGAACCTTAAAGCATAAGAGTTGACCAAATCTAAGTCTCACCATCCTCGTACACGTGACACAAGCCAATGTAAGTGTCTTCTTCACATCATAAAATTCTCATATAACATAACTTAAAGCTGCAGTCCAAACCACCTTGCAAGGAGCAGCACAGGCAAATTACTCTCCCAAGGGAATATACCGTCTGTAGTTGTTCAAAATGCCTTACAAAAAGATCTAAACTGAATCTCCTTACTTTTAGAGAGTCCCAACAAATAATATCCTTGCAAGGATCAAAACCGACAACAGTGTAAAGAGTTCAAAAGACAGCATCAGGGCTCCAACATGCAGCAGAACGATCCGACAAGCCTGAACAAGGACTTAGCAACAATTTCATGACCAGCGACCAATTTTATAGTTAACTTTGAGCATGCATGTTGTCTTTGATGAGTTTACTTTTCAACCTTTTCATAGTCAAAGCTTACACAAGATGAACGCTGGATAAGAAGGACAGGAAAGGAACCGTGCTTCATTGGTTAAACAAATTCACTATTTATCCAAGTATCTAACCACCCATCACAATTCAATCCTTTGGTCAGAGCTGACCTAGTTGCAAAGTTGTGGCAACATAGAAACACTATCGGAGTAAAGATACATATAAGGAAAGCAAAAATCAACATGTAATCGTACATTTACCAAATACCTGGAAATTGTCAAACGAGCGCTGAGGAATGTTATCATCGAATTGCTGCATTGCATCCCAGGGTCCATCCCCAACTCCAACCAAAATAATTGAGAGAGGATATTGGCTGTTTATGAGAATTCCACTTTAAACAAGAACAACACAACGTAACAAATCAAGAATACAAATGGAATTGCCTTACCTAGCAGCAACTATGGATTCTACAGTAGCTTTTTCTTGCGGACTGAACCTTCCAGGTGGTGTATCAGGACTTCTGGTCACCTATGTAAAATCCCAGACCGTAAGCAAATTAAAAGAAGAAAAAAGAACCTCAGATAAGAATAAATAACACAAGGGATAAAAACATGTTTCACAGACCTGTCCATCTGCAACAATGACTAGAACATGATATTGCCCATTGGTGCTCTCCACAATGTCAATTGCCGCATCAATTATTGGGGCAAATGAGGTTGGACCTATAAACAAGAGCAGGGGAAACTATCATAATCAGAGATAGGAAACTCCCCCACCCTCTTCAAATGAGGTTTCGATTATCTTGAAACATTTTAATTTTATTCAACCACTACTTTTGATTCACATGTGTACGTCTCAATTGAGAACATTCAAATTAAACTTGTGTTGCTAATGGGCTACACCTCTTCCCCTTATAAGTACGTCATGGAAGACGAGGTCACTGATTCAAGGATCACTGGGTGTGTGTTACGTACTGATTAAAGCAATGAAAATGGAAAGCTAAAATGTGTTGGAATTTGCTTAATATCAATGTTGCCTATAAGTAATATGAGGGAGTAAAAGTAGATTTGTTCGTAGAGGAAGGCAGAAAATTTACCAAGAAAACACTTTTCTTGATTACGAGAAGGAAAAAAAAAAACTTGACCCTGGAAAAACTAAAAACACAAATTCCTGAATTCTCAATAAGCAATCATCCATCTCTCACCATCAAAACTACTTTTGCATGAGGTGTTTTGTATTAGCAGCCAGAAAGAACGAAAATTAAGATGTGAAAGAAAACATCTATTCAGCAGACTAGATGAGAGGAAAAAGATATGCATGAACAAAACTTCTTTGGCTGATAGGCAAAAGAAAATACAAATAAGAAGTCAGAAGGGAAAGCTCATTAACAAAACCTGCCAGCTTTAAGTGTGGAACAATCTGTCTATAACGTGCAAGAGCTTCCTCAAAACCATTACACTGTCGATGATCAGGATAAAAGCTGAACACATGTCTATCATGTGTTGTTGCTTAAAAAAGAGAGAGATAGAGACATAATCAGAACAACTTGTCCATGGAGAAATATCTTTACATCTTCTACTAAAAGCAGAGATAAATAGATACTAACCATCGCCAAACCCAAAACAAGGTATCAAATTATCTTCATCAAAAGGAGACAAAGTGCGGCCAATTATAGAGATTGCTTGCTCGTAGGGATTAGGTGTGCTACCGATTGCATGAAGGCTTTTCCTGTTGAATGAATACTTGCCTGCGATCATTGAATGTGACTTTTACATTGACTTAGAATATTAACAATACAGATAACATTTAAAAAAATGAAAAATCACCTGTCCACTCATTGCTCTTTGTGAAGTCAATACCAAGTATCAAATTTGATGATTCAAGGCCAGCTTCTCTTAATGAAGAGATAACCTGAAAATTTGGGTGCCACACCACATTATTGTGCCACTAACATTAGGACATAATAATAAGCATGATTATTGACATGTACAAAACCCATCTCCAGGCTAGCTATTTGGGAAAAAAATATGATAAAGTGTTTTTTTATAAAGATAATTGCTCTACTCTTCATTTCAAATTACTATATTATATTTTTTTCTCAAGTAGAATCATAGCCGCTTAAAATATATAGAGCTATTTTTCTTAGAAGACAGTGGAATTGCAAATACAATGGTAGAATAACTTCTGAATTTTCTTCTGCCACCAATGCCTGTGAGACTAGAAAATAATAAGAAGAAAAACAGAAACCCAACCATACTCAATGAAGTAGTTTGAATCAATGAAGTCCATCATAGGATTTGCATTCCAAGCTTTATAAACTCCTCATTCAGGATCACTCAATCATACAGAACTGCAAATTGAGTTACAGAGATCCCCATCCTTGCATCATCATAAAGGTCAGACTAACTCTTCGTATACCAATCTTTTTCATTAAAATATTCTCAGCCGATTGCCAAACAAAACCTATGTACATTGGAAAGCGCCATCGTTGTGATAAGCCTCCCAGCTTGATTCCAAAGGACTTTAACACTGACAATTCCACCTATTTAGCCACTGATATAGAGGACTGAAGAACTCAAGAAAGTGTGTAGGAGGACTAACATACGTAAACCAAGTGTTTCTTAACTAATTTAGACTTGTACCCTCTAGCATTAAGAGCATACTTTATTTTTGAAGGCTCAATCACATTATTCATTATTTGTTGTAATCTTATAAATTGACTGGCATATTCGTCATTTGGTGAAGGAGGATATACAAGAAATCAAGGATATGCCATGCTGATAAAAACTTACAGCTGAAAAGAGCAACTGCATCATCAATATTATTTTTAAATTCCAGTTATTTAGACTTATGGATTACATCTCCTCAGACCAGACAAGTTGTTTTGTACAATTCGAGAGATTGCCCATTGTACACTTGTTTTTAGTTAAAACTGGGATTGGGTCACTTGGTCTAGGTTTATTACTTAACTCGGGGACAGGTTCAAGACACTTGAAAAACAAGGAGTAATCTGGGTTTGATTAAGCCAATTTAACCTGAAACAAGCTGCATTCTGTAAATAAAACAAAAAACAATAAAAAAAGAAAGTTACATTCCATAGGGTAATGCTTGTTTGGTTGTCAGCTTAGATTTGTAATAGCTTCTTTGCCAATGACTACATGCATCTTCAAGGTTTTGTTGAGAAAAAGGAAAGAGAAAATGTAGGTAGATTGGACCAAAAAGTGAAGAAATTGATAGCAGAAAGGAGAGAGGGAAAGAGAGAGTAACATGGGATTCAAGTCAGTTAAGAAAGAGGTTATAATCATTTTTCATTTTGTTGACAACCAAGTTACATTAGTCTTAGTGTTTGGCTTTGTTAATTAAAAAGGTATACTTTTCAAGACATTCCCTGCAGACTTACGATGTAAAACTCTTGGAGGATTTGCTTTATTAGTAATAGAGAAATGAAGAAAATAAGAACTTTATTAGTAGTACATATAGAAGAAAATAAGAACCAAACAATTTCAAAATATTTTTTCATCTAACTGGATAGTCAATATCAATGATCCTACTGAGTTGACCATCGTTGTTTCAGATGGTTGCCCTGCTTCCACAATGATACTAATTATCTTATTTGAATTGTATGATGCTCCATGCTGTTCAATAAGTAAAGTGGCAACTTATATGTTTGTCATTAAAAAGAAAAGCACTCTGATACTAATGAACTAACACCCGCAAAAAAATTGGTAGCCAATAACCTCAGAAATCCATCAATAAGTCAAGTAACAGTGTAGACCTGCTCTAAAGAGTTGAAATTATCAGCTATGTGTGTAGGGTGCTGCTTATGTTGATGGTAAGTATCCATTGAACTTCCCACATGAGGTACATGATGCTGAAAGTCATCGCGAGGATCATCATGTGTTTGATTGTAAGCATTCATTGAACTTCCTACAAAAGAAGGTGGATGCCGCTGATATGCATCATGAGAATCATCATATGTCGATTCCCCATTTCCCATATCTGGATATCACTGACCTATATCAAGAAAAGCATTACCTTAATACAACAAGGCAGATGGGTTTCTTCTGAATAAGGTTATAAAATACATAAAGTACATTAAAGTAAAGAAACTAGCATTAGAAGTGCAACGAACAGCATTTTCCATTAAATTATGGAGCATCTGCTGTGAATTGTTTTTGTCAGGAACGATATATATATAAGCATATATGTTTTCTCAAAGATCACAGCCTTGCATGCTTTATTGTATTCCTGGTAACCGGTACGAGAAAGTAATGCATATCAGCAACCTTGATAGTATTGAGAGTTATTAAAATTCTCAGAGCAATAAGTAAGGATAAGACTTGCTAGATCCTACACAAAATTCGAAGTTGTGGCCCAAATTAAGACACCTTAACCAAGCTGGTAAGACTAAACCCTGCACCACTGAGGTGATAAACTTACCGTAGCTCAAAGGGCTGAACAGATATGAATAGTTTCTACTTCCAGGAGATAACCTCTAAATTCTTAAACAGAAATGTAAGTTGATTCCCAGCCATTAACTATTGAAAGTTAGCATTATTTATATCATCCGATTTCCCCATCAGATAAGCGCAGCCAAGTAAAAAAATAAAGTCAACACTCAGATTTTTATACTATTCAACCGAATTCTTCATGAACAATGGGAGCATTATGCTGATAGAATGATCCAGTTTCCAGCAAACAAATATTCCAACAAATTCTTGGTTTCACATGGTGATCGATGACCAGTTTTCTCCAAACCCGTAACTCATAATTGTAATATCTTATCAAAATGTTGTCAGTTTTCCCAGAAAGCATATGAACTTATCCATAACATCGAACTAAGGTACCCGCAATTTACAAATTAGGACGCACGTCACAAAAGATTTGACAAGCCCAGTTTCAATAGCAAAAAATTGCAATCAAACTAATAATACTTCAAAACAGGAACAGAAATTCCAACAGGTACAAAGTTAAAAGAGAAACAGAGAGAGCGAGAATCATACCTGTAACAATATGGAGAGAAAGAGCAAGACGAAAGAAGATTCAAAATTAATTCTGGAGTTTCGTAAACACAGCTTTGCTTGTTCCTCCTCCCAAAGGGTGACTTTTAAGGGTGGACGTTTTGGGATTTGACGTTAAGTCTCTGGCTTTGCTATCCACCTCTGGGTCAAGTCTTTTTTTATTATTATTTTAATCTTATTCATGCGGTGGCTTCTGGTCTAGTCGTTTATCGCGTGCACTTGTTGACCTTCTCAACTTTGTACAGCTCAGTCCAAATTCTCGCTTCTACGTGAAAAATAAATCAACGACTTTTACGTGGGCTGCAATCGGATGCGCTCACAGTGACAACTTCACCGTTGCCGTCGCCGTCGCCTGCTGGTGACAGTTTAGATTTATTATTGGAAAAGCGCCATAAAATGTTAGAGAAAGAATCCATTATGAGAAAAAAATAATGGGGAAGTACATTTTTCATTTTAAATTATTATCTATTTAATTTTTGTTATATATTGGTAAAAGAAATATTATAACTTGAATGATTAGCCCTTCGACTCTTTCCAATGAAAGAACTAGGCCTAGGAATGGACAAAAAAGGGCCGCCCTCATTTCATATTTAGTAGGCTGGTACCATTTTCGAGAAAGGCCTTAAGCTTTCCCGGTACAAGTCACGGGCCTAATCCAGGCCCAATGATATCGATAATGAGAAATGATAGCAGAGCTAGAATTGTTATGACTGTATGACTCACTGTTATTCTAGAGAGAGAGGGAGAGAGAACTTGCTATGGGTTAAAGGATATATCGTTTCAATCTCACATGCACGTACAAAATTAATTACCATGATCATTATCCTTATAATTCATTGATCGATCATAATCTGTGGATTGAAATATTATTAATGAGCTCATTAATTGTGATGCTACCGCTAGAGATCCGATGTTGATAGACGATCGAGTTTAATTGTTCATGAAAGTGATACCATAGCAAATATAGAACTGATCCGGAGTCGCTATTTTTAGATTGATCTAAACTGGAATTCCGTTCCACAAATTATTGATTTGGATGGCATTAATTATGAAGCTTCCATACCATGCCGAGTTGTACGGAAAATGATGTCATGACATGAGTCCATATCAATATATTTATATATATATAGAGAGAGAGAGAGAGAGAGAGAGAGAGAGAGCATGTTAACACCGTTAATTTAGTGATCATGAATTAATATGTTAATTATCATGCAAAATAGTAATGTAGTAGTATTATATATACTTACAATTTAACTTATAATTTTATGTATAAAACTCTTTTTTTTATATAGGAAATTGACTTCATTCATTAATTTATCAAAGAAAAGTTACATCCATGACCAGATACATATCAGAAAATTCTTAGATCACAAGCCAACTACTGCATTTGGAGCTCCACCAGTACATAAATTTCTTTTTGATTGGTATGGTCTTAATTACTGTTGTAGCTCTCTAGAGACAAACCATATAAGAGATAGCACTTTGCCTAAAACAGAAACTCATACCCCACCCTCCATAGGAGGAGAGCACTTAACCTCTACGGACAAAATGTCCAAGATATGATCTCTTATTTAAAAAAAAAAAAAAAAAAAAAACTAAACAAAAGGAAACAACAATGAAAGTAGAAAGATAGATATGAAAATGATGAATTACAGTTTAGATCTACTCCGGTAGATTTTGAGATTATCCATAAAAGTTAATCTGAACGATCTGATTCGGTGATCTGCCAGTATCTTCCCAACGATGCCTAGGAAGCTTCTTGTGTTGCTCATGCCTCACAAGAGGTACTAGAGAACTATAGATCCATCTTTTCAGCTTTGAAGGAAACAAAATAAATTAAGAAAAGAAGAGAAAGGAGCTGGGAAGGTGAGGGAGAAGAGAAGGAAGGAAAGAGAGGGGGAAATGAAGAGAAAGGAGGGATGAAGAAAGGAGGGAAGGAGAGGGGGAAGCTGGAAAAAGGAGGAGGAGGACCATCGATTTGGAGGATTTATGTACAAAACTCATTTTGCCAGTTTTCTTTTGAAATTCAAATTTTAAATTTTAAATCTCATAATTTTTAACATATCAATAACTCACATGTACTTTAGAAGTAAATTTTTTATAAAATTTTTTTAAGTATAGTTAGCATGCATTTTGTATATGTACGTTAATTATTATGCAAAACAGTAATGATCAGCTTTCATCGACTATCATTGCGATCTTTATTAATTGGTATATAGTTAAAGTAGTACGCATGCATGCATGGACGATAGCGAAGAATGATGAAAGCATGCAGTTAATGTGTCATGTGTTATTGATCTATTATGACAACTTTCTTTAATTTGACAACGTTGAGATTGATATCTTTTTGGTGACAAACTAACGAATTTGAGAGTTGAGAATAAGGCTTGATATCGATCGATCTTTATGAAATACTTCCAAAACATTGTGATCATCACGTGTCCACGACCACGACATTTCTGTCATCAATATAAATATATATAGAGAGAGAGAGAGAGAGAGAGAGAGAGAGAGAGAGAGAGAGAGAGAGAGAGAGATGCCCTCAATCGATCGGCTGAGGTCCACTTCTCAACCGTATTGACATGCATGCATGGCACATGTCCTACCATTTTCATGCCTAACCACTAACCAGTGGGGACAATTGGACTATACCTGAGTCGAAGGGGACATTTACACCAAATATTTGAGATGCTTCACGGGATTAATGTGCGATCTTGTTTGGAAAAATAATCTTATCAATCCCGCATGACCCCTCTCTCTCTCTCTCTCTCTCTCTCTCTCTCTCTCTCTCTCTCTCTCACTCTCTCTCTCTCTCTCCGTAGCTTGTTTGATTATTGGACGTAATAGCAGTGTTTTGAATACCTTATCGGACGCCGTATTGGTCAAGACACTTGAACGAAATATTTCGATACCGGTATCGTACGTTTTGTGTACCGTTTCGGAATAGTTGATATATGAATAAATTATATATAAATATATATTATATTCTAAAATAATAGTCTAGATATGAATAAACTATATATAAATACATATATATAAATTATAAATAACTTAGTCTGAATTGGGGGTAAAAAAAATGAGCTTGCAGTTTGAAAAAAAAAAAAAAAAAAGGAGAAAAAAAATTAAAGACTGAAATATCAGTTGGTACAGGCCGAAATACAAGCCAAAATATCGACTGGTACAATCAGTATTTAGGCTGGTATGAAATATATGTAATACCTATATTGGCCGGTACGACACAGTATTTAAAAGAATGCATAGTAGCCTCACCTTGGGAAACACAAATTTAAGCTCCAAGTTTGCATTTTTTCAAGTCTTCTATAAATAATTAAACCCTAATCTTCAAAGTATTAGCTTAAAACTTTTAGGATGAGTAGCGATTTCAATAATATTAAACCCTAACTTTGCATGATGATCTGATCATCTTAATTAAAAATATTCAAAGTATACGACTCTGTACGTACTTACATATACCCAAATTTTCATTGAGGTTTTGGGAACATTAATGGCCGGGCACCAACAACATTTAACTCTCTTATAATTTTCTTTTCTTTTCTTTTATTCAAAGTTCAAACTTAGAAAGCTTGGATTATTGCAAACTAAGTGGGGAAAAAATAAAGATATTCAAATATTACAACCACACATCATCGTGACTTGGACAAACTCAAGTCTTTCGCAATTCTTTATAAAAAACAATCCACTATAGAAAAGTATGAAAAATTCACTTTTTTTATTTATTTATGGGACATATTTTACAACAAGTTTGTACAAAATGTATACATTTGAGATTTGTACCTAGCATTGCTCTATATATAATACCCTAACTACATGCATGTATAAGATTAGTACTGATAGCTAGCTGCTGCATGCGCTCATGATGAATATAGACTCATGTTCTAATTAATTTGCCCATGATATAATATTTAACATGATGCATGATATTGATCGACCGCATGCTCTACCAAAATATTCTCCCTCGTGCATCATCTAGTAACGTGTTATTCCTTGATTGGCAGCTTGCACATGATATGCAAATTATTTAATTTCCTTTTCGTATTTCCGATTGATAATGTTCACATAAATTAGGATTTTATATATGGCGAGTACTGCATGCAGCTACTCCAGATCATATAATGGAGAAAACAACTATTTACTAAAGTCATAATCATCGATACATCCAATGAATATTTTTTATCATCAGCTCACAACTTATATAAGATATTACGTACTAACAATTAATATTATTGATCTTATCCATAACAATAATAGTAGTACTAAACAATATTAATGTTGCTTTTTCTTTGGATTTATCATGCGGCATCTACAATCTCATTGTGATCCTCGTAATGTAGATCGAGGAAGTTCTATAGGTGGAGGTGTTTGAGAAAGAAAGAAAGAAAGAACGAAAGAAAAAGTTGGAACTCGGTGGCACCATATATCGCCATTAATTTCATACGTTTAATGTAAGGGGGGAAATAGACACAGAGGTGTGACTTTTGTCTTGGGTTAATTGGGAAATACAATGTCTTGTGCTCTGGACAAAACATTGGAATTTGAAATTATTGAATTAATTCGATCGATATATACCCTTGTCTTACTGACATCAGAGAGAGTATATATAGTATGTACAGGCAATGGTGCTATATATCAGTGTTAAGAGAGATGGGAAATGATCCACGACTGTACCATATATGAAATATAATATTTTGTTAAGGACAATGCAGATTTGTGCAAGCTTATGGCATTCAAGTTTAATACAAGTATTTTGATAATTAAGAAGCGAAATGATCTATCTAAGAAAATCTAATTCTTTATGATAGACCGTACGTATATATAATATGCTCTGAACTTGTATTTAACACTACTGATCTTCTATAGATATGTCATATTCCAACGTACCCTAAGTTTTCATTTGATTTATTTTGTGGGACCTTGAAACATGTATATATATATATATACTACTTCCGGGAAAAAATATTATAAAAGGCCTGAAAGAGAGAAAATAATATTGATTAAAACATTATATATCAGATATATCCAAAGAGGAAAATATTAACCCCTGCATGCAACTAAAAATAAAACCTACAAGAGCAAATTAAAGCTCTGCATTTTTAATTTAGTAACGCATATTGCATGATATATATTATATAGGCTCTAAAGGGCATTTCAAATCTTGATTAATAGCTAGCTGCACGCGCGAGAGGATATATAGAATATCATGGAGTCCTACAAATCTTGAAAATTCCAGCTAGTAATTATTAGTTCAACAAGCTAGCTAACACTTTCAGCCCTTGAGGGCCGGATTTAGTAGTACTACTATTTAATTAATTAATTAAACTACAAGCTGGTTAAAAGAGAGAGTCCCCGAGATTAAAATATCGATCTCATTAGAACTAATTAATTGAGCAGCATATTTTTATATAGTACCAATATTAGATCATATCCACTAAAGTATTATAGTCACAAAAATTAAGATTTTACTAAAATAAATCCACAAATTGATATATACGAGTATTTTATATGATACGTTAGATTGTATAATAAAACTAGATTTACAATTTAGCGAAACACATAAAACCACGTCAGTTTGTAAATTTACTTATTTAAATTTTTTTTTGGCTAAAATATTTCTCTAATCTTATTCATGGGGTTTTGGGGTCGATTAATGGTTTCGTCTTGCAAAATAAATTTAGACAACTGTTTGGATAGAAAGAACTCATGGGTTGGAATTTATAGATTTCAAGTAGATATAATTAAAACTACGTGATTTCAAATTCATTCCTTTTAATATAATGGGAAATCTAAATAAAAACTTAATTAGTTGCAAATCCAAATTTTAATATATAACCAGATTAAACAAGATATTTGGAATTTAAAGAACTAAATTCAGATATCATCTTTGTCTCTAAATCCAGCCATTTAAACTTACTTACCATAAATTAACAGACAATAGAAGCTCATGCGAGATTTTAGTGATTTTAATTTATTGAAGAAAGTGACCAAAGCGTCAAAGGGCGTCCACTCGTCTCAGTTGTTGGCACCTTTACAACCTTCCAAACCTTAAATTTGCTACTACGACCTTTCCAATGGACGGCCTTTGGCCTTTCCCTTCTCACCCCTCTCATCTCGAGATATATATATATATATATATATATATTTATATGTATATATCTTTAATTTCCTCTTACTAATACAGTACTCTCTTTAATTTAAGCTCTCTAGCTCATTCATTTATTTATATTCTCTCAGTTTATATAGCTCTCTGATCTGTCCTTGTGCTCTATAAATTATATACAGGCCGTAGCTAATTCATCTTGCTCCAGAGCCCTTTAAAATGTCTCTCATATTGGACTCTAGCACTTCACCCATTCCTCTGTGTCCATTAATGGAGCTTGAAGATGAGAATGGAACTTTGGTTTTTGACTCTGCCCTGCTTCAGAAACAATCAAACTTGCCCAGTGCGTTTATCTGGCCACTGCGAGACTTGGTACACGCTCACGAAGAAGAGCTTAAAGAACCCCTGATAGACCTGGGTGGGTTCATTCGAGGTGACAATGCGGCAACTGCTCGCGCAGTTGAGCTCGTGAGGGCGGCTTGCTTGAACCATGGTTTCTTCCAAGTGACCAACCATGGTGTTGATGCTAGTCTCATTCGTGCGGCATATGAGGAGATCGATGCCATTTTCAAGATGCCTCTCGGCAAGAAGCTCAGCCTTTACAAGAAGCCCGGCTGCGTCTCAGGATATTCCGGCGCCCATGCAGATCGCTACTCGTCTAAGTTGCCATGGAAGGAGACATTTTCTTTTGGGTACCATGGGAACGAGTCCGAGCCCATCGTATTTAACTATTTCAAGTCTGTCTTAGGAGAAGATTTTGAACAGACAGGGTGAGATAATCATATAGACGAATACGTAGCTAATTAATACTCCAGACATCGACAGTGATGCACTGTTTTATAATTAAGTTCCATGCCTAGCTTTTAGCAAGTTCAATCTAGCTAGCAATTTCATTTTCTAGAATTACTACCCTTATTATTATTATTATTTTCAATAAGTACAAAAACCAGTAGTACTAATACTTCTGTTGATGGATTTGCGTGGACTTTCATTTTTTCCCTCGATGCTTCGATCGAATATAAATAAATTACTAAAGCCTGACCTTTTGACTTGATATATAGTAGGCCGGACTGCTAAAAAATAAAGCTTGTTCCAGTTTGAAAATAGCTATCTCTCTCTCTCTCTCTGATCTCTCTCTCTATATATATGATCTAGAGAGCATGAACTATGTTTAATTTGTTACAGTTGGGTTTACCAAAGATACTGTGAAGCCATGAAGGAAGTTTCTCTAGTGATTATGGAGCTCTTGGCAGTTAGCTTGGGGGTTGATCGTTTACACTACAGAAAGTTTTTTGAAGATGGAAGCTCAATTATGAGGTGTAACAACTATCCCCCTTGCAAAAAATCTGGCCTCACCCTCGGCACCGGTCCTCATTGCGACCCAACCTCCTTGACCATACTTCATCAGGACGAAGTCGGAGGCCTTGAGGTTTTTGCAAACAACAGATGGCAAGCAATTCGACCTCGTCCAGATGCCCTAGTCATAAACATTGGTGATACCTTTATGGTAAGTACATACGTCATTAATTAATTCACGATTATATCATTCCCGGCCCGGCCCTCGATCGATCTGATTTTGTTTAATTATTTCGTGTTAATTAATTTTATTGCAAAATTAAATTGAAATCGTGAAGTCATGAAAAAGAGTACTCGGATCGGAGATTAGTCTATGTTTTTATAACTTCATGAGTAACAGGCAGCGTAAAACACACACATGCATGCATGCATGCATAACGCGCGGGGACAAGTAGGTCTCAGCATTAATTATTTTCTGTTAAGATTAAGACATGAATTTTGACCTTGAAATGACTAATTAGGATGATCAAATATTATAGAGTCGCAATACGCATTATAAAGGTACTGTTGGCTGCTATATAGTCTTTTCCGAATACTAGCTAGCTAGCTAGCTAGTTTTTCTAATAATTATCTTCTTTTGAAGACATTTTGGACATCATGAACAACTATATACAATGATATGCCTCGTAAATTTCTGTAGAACTAGGGGCATATATATATATATATATGTCCGCGTACGTGTTTTCATGGCAGAAACAGTTCTGTGGTATATATATGTTGCAGCCTGAAGCTAGTAGCCATAGCAGGCCGATCGATAAAAGATATTATGATGATTTGATTTTTGTTTGTACGTTTTGATAAATATTGTACGTACGTAGGCATTATCCAATGGGAGGTATAAGAGTTGCCTGCATAGGGCAGTGGTGAACAGGGAAAAGGAGAGGAGATCATTGGTTTTCTTCGTGTGCCCTAGAGAGGACAAAGTGGTGAGCCCCCCACAAGATCTGGTTTGCGGAGAAGGGCCAAGGAAGTACCCGGATTTCACATGGTCCGACCTCTTGGAGTTTACCCAAAAGCACTACAGAGCTGATGTCGCTACCCTCCAAAGCTTCATCCAGTGGCTTAATCTATCTACCATTAAAGAATCCAACTTCTAGTCATGATCCTGGCCTTTAATTGGCAGATCATTCTGATGATCAACGAATATCGATCTCAATATGCATCATGATATTATTCTATTCCCCAACTTAATTCCCTCCCTATTTTGTATATATATGCATGCTATATGTCGTTTAAGCGCATATCTAGGGTTTCACCAGCCAGCTTATAATATTATTTGGTTTTGGTGAACCCTAGTTCTAGTAGTACTGTATATACATGACAACTTTCATGAGTACAAGTACTACTTAATTGTCATCAGTACGTACCGTACTGATCATGATATATATCTGTAATTTGATCTTTCTCTGAGTACTGTATGGTGTACGTGCATAGTCAGGCACATGAGTACGCATGCATGCGCTCTTAAGGGAAGATTTATTATGTTATCCAAGTAGTCCAAGTGCATGTACGTACGCGCGTCAGTACTATCTAGCTATATATTATTGTCAGTATAATCAAGATCAGCTAGCTAGCTGCTATGCTCTCTGCATGCACGTCTCATTCGATCGGTTTGATCTAGTTTTTCGGTCCTTTTTGTTGCATATGGAATATCAACTAATTGTTGTGCTGTTAATATTATGTACCATTCCTTCAATTGATCTGAATTAAACCATATATATTAGGTTGATTTAAATATATAATAATCAGTAAGCGCGCGGTACGCATCATTCGTTGAGAGTAATTTTATTTGAAAAGGTTCATTAAAATGTATGGCAAGTATTGATCATGAACATGGGATATTATTGATGCATGCAATTATTAATATCAAATGCCATCATGAATTGATCATCAATATATCGCGCGGTAGGCATTTGGCCATGCATGCAGAACCCTATAATCATCGATCACCTATGTGTTAGTTCTTCCTGATATATATCTCCTGATCACTCTGATCTCCTCAGTTGACGATCTCTTTTGTTAATTTTCCAGCTTCCAATTTGAACTTCTTTAAAAAACCCAAAAGTACAACAAAAACATGGCTGATCATCAGGCGTATCTCAAACTTTTTCTTGTGCCCAAGTACTTGTCAATAATGTAATGGCAACGATCGATCCTACTAATTAAACAAACTGTGTTGTATCGATCCGATCGAGTTGTACATTTTGTGCACAGGAATGAAGTACAGGCTAAAGTATACCGAAATCCGGAGGACTAATATGGGGGGGCGGGGGGGGGGATTAATGATATAATTTTCAGGTGGGATATACAACGAATTATTACTCACATTAATTGCATGCGGTCAAGCATGCATCAAATCTTCTTGGGCTGCTTGACTTTTAAAATTTAGTAATGAATTAGAATCCCAACATGTAATATACATACATATATATATCTATTATATATATATCTATGTGCATGCCCCTCGTGGATGTGGATCAATTAAAACATTGGCCACCTCGTTAATTTTGAATATTTGCCGATGGACCCATTAATTTATGGCGACTAGCTACATCGATCGGCTGCAGTTCGATGCCAACATCACATGCAATATGATGCATGCATCAGTCTTCGAGTTTTCTAATATTACACAAACACTGAGAGACATGATGCATCAACAACTATATATATATATATATTTATATATATAGCTGGTTTGACTACAATCATGTTGTTCTGCCCATGCATGCATATTAATTCCCCTAGCTTAATTAGATCCCAGCTCATTATTTGTTTCCCGTTACGTAGTCTAGCTGGAGCTAGCTTTGAGATCACAAAAGCCTTATCATCGATGTTTGTTAATTTGTCATCATTTATCCTTGTTCTCTTGCAAGAATCCAACGGATCTTCGTATGTGTAGATATATATATATTTATAAATAAAACTGGGTTTTAGAGAAGAGCAGACAACGTACGTGTTGCCCGCATGGATATGTGCGTGTCGGCATATGAGAGGAGTACAAACGGGACATGCACGCAACTTGCTGGCTAAACTTGTCAGACCAATTGTTTTATTTTTTTACCTTTCACTTCCTATAATTTTTCGCAGATTCATGTGTTGCAGTGTGAAATATATCGTAAGAGACAAAGTATACAACTTTCTCTTGTTTCATTGTGTATTTCAATTTAATGATTTTATCTTTTCTGACAACTTTCATAATGTTTTTCTTTAGCTATATAAGTACGGCTAGCTTGCGGGCTTTAGTTTGGCGCTTTGAATTTTAATTTGAATTCATAGGTCTCTCTCTCTCTCTCTCTCTCTCTCTCTCTCTCTCTCTCTCTCTCTCTCTCTCTCTCTCTCTCTCTATATATATATATATACACACAAATTTAAGGTGTGTATATATTGAAAAAAGTGGAACCTATCATAATAAACTGAGTTTTTGAAGGACTTACGCGCCTTGAACTTGCATAATTTATTTTTGATCTTCTGTCGCTATGATCTTTGGAACTGGCCTCTAATATTTCTATGTTTTATGCGAACATTTCGGGAAAATTCATAATAATTCTAATTGTCAATTTATTTAAAACCAATTTCTATAAACTTGGAGAGATATATTATGCATCGATCTTTATAGTATTTGACATCACATCACGCAAATCCATTTTCAAGGTGATCATGGGAAGCATTATTATGATCATGCTAGCTTCTCCTACTCACGTACACTTGTTACATGGACCATAATTAGTCAACAATCTATCTAAAACGCGTACTCTTAATCGATCATCATGCAGTTAGGAATATCCTACATTCAAGTCTTAATTTTATGATATTAATGTTGACCTAACGCAACTAAAAAAAGAGATTAATTAGATTATATTCGCACTACAAAAAAAAAAAAAGTCATTTAAGATAGATTATTGGCAACGAGAATCATCATTTGGTATAAAAATAAACTTATTTTCGCAAGAAATAACTGACAACAAATAAGTAATTTTCTTGTAGCGTCGCAATAATCCAAATGCAAACCAATTGAAGCATAGTATTATATATATGAGATCAAGAAAGCTGGCTAACGAGTAGTATCGTTTAGTACTGGAAACCATGTCCTCTGAAATACTGCGGCTAGCTAGCTCCTCCTTAATTGCCTCACCGGATGATCTTGAGACACTCGACGGCCCGTAAAATAATACATGGGGATTTTATTTTAATGTTTGAAAACATATATACTGCTTAGTAACGCGACAAAATTGCAAATGGAGAACTTCTTTAATGAGACATATTCATGCATATATGCCAGTAAAACCTCGGTTTCATGGAAACCTATAACTTCGAGTTGTCATAATCGTATCGCTATCACAAAGACAGACTGCCACAAGGGTTGTCGTTACATTCTTAAACGAACACATCAAAAATAGAGTAAGAAAGGGGCCAGGGGCCCCCAAAACATCTCTGGGCAAATAAAACTATTGTAAGGATGCTAGCGAACTTGATAATTAGAAAATGAATATTTATGGAGAGGTAGTACTGTCTACCTCCAACTTGAGGCGACTGGTAGATAGAGATGCAACGTACGCACAGATGATGACCGCTGTGGTCACTCGCCTCCTGCCCGGCCTTTTCAACATATATTTCAACCCTTTTCTGATATTGTTCACATGATTTGATTCATTTTCAGAGATACAATTCCACAACTTATAGTTTTTGGCTCGTGCATTCACGTGTGGGTGCATGATTTCGGGCCCGGTTTGTTTAGTAGTGGCACGTGTGCGGGGTCCAGACAAAGATTTTGTTTCCAACTTGTTTTTAAAGTGTTTCGAATTATTGGCTTGGACACCTTTATTTGCACTCACAAGTACTCTTCGTGAAACCACATATTTATGTATCTTAATGTCGGGCACCAATTATATATATACATATTCTTTTTGAAATAAAAAGATATATATATATATATATATATATATGAGAGGGAACAATCAGAGGTGATTTACTTATAATCTGAGCATAGCATAATCATAATAGCACCTTACACATTAAAAACAGAACATCCCCAGCTTAAGGCCGTTGTGTTTGGGTAGTGAGGTATTTTTAGATATTTTGTCAATAATAGTAAAAAAGTAATGTTAGAATATCGAATAGTAGTGAATAATAGTAAAAAATAAATAAAAAGTAATAATAAAATAATAAATAATAGTAGGATATTTTGAAAATACCTAAAATATTTTCAATACCCAAACTAGGCCAAATGACGAAAACTCGTAGGTGCTCCCGCAAATCAGACTTGAGTCTTCATAGCTTAGATCACAACCCACTAAGAAATTTCAACAAATTCTTTAATGCATGGGCGCTAATGCTAATAATCTAAAGTTATTCATATTTGAATTACAACCCAAATAAAACTTAATACATGTGTTGGGAGTATTCCAAGAGTACTATTGAACCAGCACCATGTTGTATAGATTCAATCTACTTCACATGATAGATTACACAACTTTTTTAAATCGTAAAGAAATCTCCTTTAATTTTTAAACTCCAGGATTAATTATAGGGATTAATTACAAAGAATTAAATCTCTTCCAATAAGATTTTAGTATTTAATAAACTAGAAAAAATAACAATGTTTTCCTTAGAAGAAATACTAGTAGGTGTATAAATATTTATTACAAATAAGCCGATAAGATGAAAGCTCTTAAAATTTGAAATTATGCAAACAAACAAGATGGAATCAGGCCGTAATTTGTTGAACCGAGAGATGTCTAGTACCTCGCATCATGTTTAGCAAACTTGGGTTGCAATTATTGCTTGAATATGTCTTCTTGAACAAGGGTCGAGCAAACTCTCAAGTTGGGATGTCACCTACTGGACCTTAATTAAGAGTGGAGCAAACCCTTTATGACAAGCTTCGATCAATTGCATGCGCATCTAATGCATGGGCTGGAGTCTAGCAACTCTTAAGGAATGTTTGGAAAATTAGATGAGATAAGAAGTTTATAAATAGTACTAATATGGTTTATAAATAATAATGAAAGAGTTTGAGTTAAGTATTTATTGAGTTTTGGGAAATGAGAGAGAGAAAAAGTAGAATAAAAAATATTATAAAATTAAAATATTGTTATAATATAATTTTTATTTTGAGATTTGAAAATTTTAAATTGTTTTTTGTTTAAAAATTTAAAAAAGTTGTAATGATGTGTTTGCATTTGAATACAAGAATACGACAATGCTAGAAAACTCTCGTGCATTTTATAGCGAGAGATTTCTGTTTATATATTAGTCAATATCCCAAGTATACAATGCTAGAATCTTGGCATAACAGATTTACAGGAAAGTTATAATGAAGGAGATAATTGAGGCACTACACAAGGAATGAAAATATTTCAAAATGTTACAAACATCTGCAAATCATGCTGCAGTTATAATCAATCTTGGCTGTCAACTTTGGTGGTGATTATTTTCTTAATATGCCCCTGCAAGCTCACTGGGAGAGATGCACGTTGAGCTTGGTCCGAAGAAGAGCAAATCTGGTTGAGACTAATGGTTTTGTGAGGCCATCAACTAGCTGATCCTACTTGAAATGAAGCGAACCTCCAGTGATTTTTATTGGACTTTTTTCTGGACAAAGTGATAATCTATTTCAATGTGTTTAGTTCATGGATGAAAGACCGGGTTGGCTGTGAGATATGTTGCTCCGATGTTGTCACACCATAAAATCGGTTGCTGAGATATAATAATTCTAATTTCACACATCAAGGATTGTAGCCAGAGAGACTCAGCTGTGGCATGAGCAACCACATGATACTTGGCTTCAGTGTTCAAGCGAGCCACAGTTGGTTGCTTCTTGAAGCTCCATGAGATTAAGTTGTCACCAAAATAAAGGCAAAAACCAGAGGTGGACTTGTGATCATCCGGGCGTCAGAGTAGATAGATAACTGTACCAAAGGATCTGTTTCACCGCTATCGAAAGTTGATTGAAAATTTGAGGTACTGAAGGATCCGTTTCACTGCTGTCCAAAGTTAATTGAAAATTTGACGTACCGAAGGATCCGTTTCACTATTGTCCAGTGTTCCTCAGTGGGCTTGTGTATGAATTGACAAATCTTGTTGACTACAAATGATATGTCTGGGTGAGTTAGTGAAAGATACTGCAAGGCGCCAACAATACTACGGTAATTGGAGGGGTCTGAGTAAGAAGCACCCGAAAACAGAGAAAGCTTTTGGGAGGACAACGTTGGTGAAGACACGGGTTTAACTTCAAGCATGTTTGTACATCGTAGAAAGTTGTAGACATACTGGCTTTGTGAGAGGAAAACTCCTTCGGCAACTGTGTTTGCTTCAATGCCCAAAAAATAGCTTAGTCCTCCCATGTCCTTGACTGCAAACTCATGGGTAAGATTTGTAATCAGCTGTCATATAGCCAACGAACTTGACCCAGTTATTAAAATGCCGTCGACATACACCAAGAGAAACAGTGAACTCAAACCTTTCTACAAATGAAGAAGGGTGTCTGAGCTCGAAATTTACAAAATCGAGAGAGAGGAGATGCTGTTGCAGCCGATGGTACTAGGCCCTTGGGACTTGTTTTAGTCCGTAAAGTGCCTTGTGCAGTCGGCACTTGTGATTCGGAAAGCTTGGATGCACATAACCAAGAGGTTGATGCATATTGATATCTTCAGATAAGTTCCCATGAAGAAATGCGTTCTGGATGTCTATTTGATGGATTGGCTATTGGTTGGAGACAACATAACTTAACACGAGCCGAATGGTGGTAGGCTTAACCACTGGACTGAAGGTGTCATCGAGGTCGATTCCTTGTTGTTGGTGGTATCCTTTGGCAACCAGACGTGCCTTTCGCTGCTCAAGAGAGCCATCAAACTTACGTTTTGATTTGAAGATCCACATGGAACCGACAACATTTAAACTTGGTTCGGTAGGAACTAAAACCATGTTCCCTTTTTCATCAAGGAAGTGAACTCTTCATCCATGGCTGCATGCCATTCATTGTGCTTGCATTCTTCTGTGTAGCAAGATGGCGTCTCTGGAACTGTACTTGCAGCAAGGAAAGTTTGTGGCAACGGATATCAAATGGTTCCGTCAGTGAAGTGCTTGGGTTTCACGATGTTGTTCTGAGATCGTGTTGTCATTTGATGAGAGCGAAGGTCAGGGGTGCTGCGGTAGCGACAGGTTCTTTAGACGGTTGGGTGGGTAACACACTATCGATGGAGATAGGAGACGAGGATAATGTTTCTGTGGGAAAAAGACTTGAAGTAGAAGAGAATGGCACAGTACGTGGGGAAGAAGATGACTATGGGAACGTGGGATCAAATGGTGTCGTTGGATTTAGTGGACTTGAGGAAGGTGACAAGTCGTTTTGTGAGGGTGACGATATGGAGGAAGTTTGGGAGATGTCATTTCATAGGAGCGGAAGTTGAGTAGATAGGCTGGACATTGACTGAGCCAAGTTTGAATTTGTGCTTGGGCTTGCGAATGGAAATGAGTTTTTATCAAATATTACATGCCGTGAGACAAAAAATTTGCTATTTGATAGATCAAAGCATTTGAAGCCACGGCGTAAGTTGCTAAAGCCAATAAAAACACACCATTTTGATCAAAAGTCAAGCTTATGACGATTAAAAGGACGGAGATATGGAAAACATGCACACCCAAATATTTTTAAGGATGAAAAATTAAGAGCATGTTTATGAAATTCTTCAAAAGGTGAAATGCTGAAAGGAGTAGTGGGTAGGCGATTAATTAGATATGTGGCCATGAGGAAAGCATTATCCCAATAGGCATGGGGAACACTGCTATGAGACAAGATGGAAAGTCCCATTTCAACGATGTGACGGTGTTTCCGTTCGATGGATCCATTTTGTTGGGATGTATGTGGACAAGTAATCCGATGTTGGATACCAATGTTTGCAAAGTATGTGTGAAGAGACCGATACTCTCCACCCTAATCAGTTTGCACTGGTTTTATTTGGCATTGGTTTTATTTTGCAATTAAATTAGCTTTCAACAAGTTTTTAAAATGAACAAAATATTTTCATGACATCCGATTTGTTGGGGATTGGAAATAGTCAAGTAAATTTACTAAAATGACCTACAAAGGACACATAGTATTTATTTTTATTTGTTGACATAATAGGAGAAGGACCTTAAACATTAGAGAAAATTAATTCAAGAGGAGAATTGAAAATTGACTGAGAATTTGAAAAAGGAAGGCAATAGCTCTTTCCTTGCTGATATGCAGAGCAGACACCCGAGATTTTATTGGACGAAACAGGTAAAGAAAACTTGAAAATTAGATGACGAACTGTCTGATAAGATGGGTGTCCCATCCGGCAATGTCACACATCGAAAGGAGCTTGTTGAGACAGGTAAGACTGATGAGAGTTTGTGGGAGACACGGATTGAGAAAATGTGTAGAGACCGTCCTTAGGTTTGCTGCGCAACAGTACTTTCCTCGTTGCCTCGTCCTTCACAAAAAAGGAAGATGAGTGAAACTCAAGATATACATTATTATCACTTATAAATTGAATCACATAAATTACTTTTTTTGTAATCTGTGGTACATGCGGCAATTGATTTAAATAAAAGGAATGAGTCGGTGTTGAGAGAGTAGTAGAACCAATATTTTTTATAGGCAAACCTGCTCCGTCACCGACATGAATTTGATTGTTGCCAGTCTAAGGTTTAGATTGCAATTTCAAGTTGCAAAAATCACCGGTGAGGTGATTTGTAGAACCGGTATCAGGGTACCAGTTAGCATTTGGTGGTGAAAAGGGTAATGTCAAATAAGTTGCCATATTATGAGGGGTACCTTGGTAAAACAATGATAGCAATGTATGGTCGTGTGGCCATTTTTGCCACAAACTTGGCACAGAGGTCTCAGATTAAAAGAGGAGTGTTGAGACTGACCACCTCGCCCAAGATTGCCACGACCTCGTCCTCTGTAGTTGGAGTTGGAAGCATAAGAGAATTGATTATGTGAGGAACGCTACTATGTATTTTTGCCACCACGAGATCGAGAGTCATTGCGAGTAGCCACGTTCACTGAGGCAACCGAGGTGTCGAGAGTAGTTTTTTGCTACTCAAGTCTTAACTCAAAAGCAGAAGATGATTGAACATATCTTCAGAGGACATTTAGTCAATTTGAGTGGAAATGGATGTGATGATCACATCATAAGAAGTATCAAGGCCACCGAGAAGGTATGCTATGAATTCATGGTTTTGAATAGGCTGTCCAATTGCAAACAAATTGTTCGAGAAGAACTTCATTTTCTAAAAATAATCCAAAATTAACATGTTTCTTTTCTTGGTGGAAGCCAGAAATTGTCGAGTCTGTATAGCTTGAGCGGAGGAGTGAGAGGCAAACATTCTCTCATGGGCAACCCAGACTTTTCTTGAAGTAGAAAGCCCGACCATTTGTGCCAGAATGTTTTCGGACAAGGAGGACACCAGTACGGAAATGACAATCTGATCTTAATCATACTAGAAAATTTATTTTGGATTGAAAATTTCAGAAGGTGCAGATTGAGAGGTGGCTGCTTCAGGGTTGGGAATAGTTAGGCAAGGGTTGGATATAGTTCCATCAATAAAGCCAAATAGACTTGACCTTGTAGGTAGGGGACGATTTGTGTTTTCCAGAGGAGATAATTATTCTTTGTGAGCTTGACAGTAATGAGGCTATGGATGTTTATGGGATAGACGGAGTTGGAAGAAAGTGAAGTCATAGTGTCAGATAAAAAAAAAATAAAGGTTACGTTTAAGGTCATGATACCATATACAACAATGCTGGAAAACTCTCAGGCATTTTACAACGGAAGATCTCTGTTTATATATTAGTCAATATCTCAAGTATACAATGCTAGAATCTTGGCATAATAGATTTACAGGAAAGTTATAATGAAGAAGATAATTGAGGCATTATAAAAGGAATGAAAAGATTTTCAAATTGTTACAGACATCCGCAAATCATGCTGTAGTTATAATCAATCTTGGTTGTCGACATTGGTGGTGATTATTTCCTTAATATTGAATGATGTTTGGTACAATAATGAGATGAGATGGTAAATTGTTTCCAAACATCCCCTTAGTCTGGGCAACTTCTTTCATTTGTTGTGCGATTTTCTTCATTCTAAATCAATTCCTTCTTACCACATTAATGACTAATCTCAATTATACTTACCACATCAATGCAATCTATATAAATGAAGTTCATTGCTAATCATAAGTATCATATATAAATTAAAGCCACATGCCTAGTTATGTTAACCCTTTGATCCGACAACATAAGTGCTTGCATATATGCATGGGTTGGTTTTAAATTAACCACCCAACTGTCATGCATAGCTAGGGGAGAGATGTAGATGTGTGAACTAAGTAGTGCATGCAACCTAGTGTTTTGTGGAATATTATTGGCAGCAATGTGTTGTGAGACTTCGTATGCTAGGATTCATGTGGTGGGGGGACATGAGGCCGGCTCAAGACTATATATCCAAGAGCTAGCCCCCGAACATAGCTTGTTATATTCGCACATGTGTGGCTTTGCCTCGATCTGTACAGTGTGTACACAAACATGTCATGCAATAATTACTTGCTGTATGCATGATGGTTGCATGTTGAAGAAAGACCATGTGTTGGCAGGTGCAAAGGCCCTTGCATGCGTTCTCATGTTTTTAGCATTCTGCGTAAGTTGTGCCGAGTTTAGCCAGCACACCATCATGTGCCCAGTTCATAGGACAAGTGTCTTATTGCCTAGAGAAAAAAGAAAAAAGAAACAAAAAAGTACATGCATGCATATTGTATGGTCATGTCTTGCTCCAAACATCAAGATCGAATCGAGGATGTAGTTAGTTTATGGAGTAAAGAAAAATCCGTGTATGTGATCCAATCCTAGCTTGTTGTAGAGATTAGAAATGGATGGCTAGCTGTTTTGTTCCTGATGGAGAGTGATACTATATTTTTATGGTTTTTGGGTTTGTATCGATCTGTACGAAGAGTGCAGGGTGTTCGATCAATTAGGTGATGATGATCAGTTAGTTTTGGCACATGAATTATAATTTGATTTTGGCAACGTACATACGTACTGTGTTTATGGAGTTAGTTTGTATTTGTTAGTGTATATGTGAGTGTGTGAATATTTTGTATGAATAGTATGTCCCACATGGTTTAAGTGAGGATATTGTACTAGTTTGGCCTCCTATATAAAGGCCATCTTAGGCCACATTGTAACTGGCACAATGATGAATAAAATGTGATTTTAACAGTATTTAGGTCATGGTCCAATATTACGTACATATGCGTTAATTAGCAAATATGGTTAAATTTTCATGTCTTCAAATAGTAGCTAGGAGAGTTAATTAGCGATCAAATCATTTATATTAATTGTAGTACAGATAGCTTTGAGGGGATTAATTAATAATTTGGTGTCTCCTTAAATTCACGATCTAGCTGAGCATAGCTAGCTAGCTCATGTTCTGTGCATTAGAGCAAATATTGGTTGGCCTCTAGCTAATAGCTAGCGTTTTCTAAATTTGCATGGGCATGGCATATTATTGGGCAGTATCAACTCGCTCAAAATTGGGCACTCGATCGGCTATATAGTACTAGTACTTGAGAATGAGTACCGCTTGGTGCCTAGTGTCAAGTTTCAGATGAATTGAGGTTTTGGTTTGTGAGAGGAGACGAAAACAGAGAAATTGAACTGGAAATACTTTCATGAATGAATTGATTGAATGATTACATAATACTTTAACTATATTTATACAATGAAAAATAAGAAATAACAAAAATAACAGACCAACTATAATAACTAACTCTTCTTATCTTCTTCTAGTTTAACACTTGTAGCTTTGGATTTTAATTCCATTTGTTCAATCCGTGAGGCTATATTCCAAAACCCCCCCTTAAGATAAACATGTATATTTAGGATGTTCATCTTGCAGAGAGCACGATGAAATGGAAGAGAGCCTAGACGCTTTGTTAAAATATCTGCCAGTTGTAATCTTGAAGGGACATGGAAGAGCTTGATGATAGTTTGTTGTAGCTTCTCTGTAATAAGATGGCAGTCTATCTGTATGTGCTTTGTTCTCTCGTGTTGGACTGGATTAGTTGCAATAGATAATGCTGATTTACTGTCTGTATAATCCAAAGTTGGCTAGTGGTGGTTGATACTTAGGTCCTGCAGTGCATAAAGGAGCCATTGAATATCATAAGCTGTTGAAGCAAGGGCCCTATATTCTGCTTCTGTAGAAGATCTGCTTATTGTAGCTTACTTTTTACTCTTCCATGAAATTAATGAATCACCTAAGAAGATGACAAAGCCTGTTACACTCCTTTGAGTGTCAATACACCATGCCCAATCATTGTCTGAGAAAACCTTAAGCTGTAATTTTGATGAAGCTGGAAAGAATAATCCTTGTCCAGGAGTTGCCTTTAGATACCTGAGTACTCGAATGGCTACTTGGTAATGACTAACAGCTGGTTTAACTAAAAATTGATTGAGAACTTGGACTAAATAGGAAAGGTCAGGTCGAGTTACTGTTAAGTATAACAATCTCCCAACTAATCTTCTGTAGGCTGAAGGATCTTCATACAGATCAGAATCTAAAGCAGTGATCTTTAAATTCGATTCCATTGGAAAAGCTGCAGGTCTTGCACCAAGAGTTCCAGTTTATTCAAGTATATCTAGAATATACTTCCTTTGACAAATTGATATGCCAGTTTTAGATCTTGCTACCTCCAATCCGAGAAAGTATTTGAGTTCCCCCAAATCTTTAATTGTAAATTTATCATGTAGGAAAGTTTTGAGTAGTTGTATTTCAACCAAGCTGTCACTGGCCAAAAGAATATCATCTACATAGACTAGTAAAGCTATGAAGGATGATTCAGATTTCTTGACAAGCAAAGAACAATCTGAACTACCTTGAGTAAAACCATAATCAAGCAATGTTGTTGACAGTTTAGCAAACCATTGCCTAGATGCTTGCTTCAAACCATAAAGACTCTTAAAAAGTTTACAAACTTTATTTTCTCATTTGACAACCAAACTAGGGGGCAACTCCATAGAAACTTCTTCATGCAATTCACCATTTAAAAATGCATTATTGACATCTAATTGGTGAATATGCCAATTTTTAATAGCAACTATAGTAAGCAGTGGCCGAATAGAAGTAACCTTTGCTACTGGAGAAAAAGTGTCAAAAAAATTCAATCCTTCTTGTTGAGTGTAGCCTTTAGCTACCAACCTAGTTTTGTGTCTTTCTATAGTTCCATCTGTTTTATACTTGATTTGAAATACCCACTTACAACCTATGGTTTGTTTATTTTCAGGAAGAGTAACAAGTTCCCAAGTCTTATTTAACTATAAGGCATTTATTTCATTTTGCATTGCAACTTACCATTCAGGAGCTTTAGCAGCCAATTTATAATTTTTGGGTTCTTGGGAGGTTGAAAAAAAAGACTAGAAAGGCTTTATGAGAAGTGGACAATCGATTTGCAGAAAGAAAATCAGATATGAGATATAGAATACCTTTGTTGGGAGAGCAATCAATAATAACATATGAGTGAGTTGCATTTGGAACCTGTGAAACAGTACCACAATAGTAATCTTGCAAGTAATTTGGCATTTGTTTAATTCTTGAAGATTTTCTAAGATGTGGGGAGGCTATTTGAGGAACAGATTCATTGTTCAAAGGTAGTTGATGGTTTGTAAGATTCTGATCTGAGGTGAGGTTTGGATTTGACGTAAGATTCTGATTAGAATGAATATCAGAAGAATGAGAGTAAAAATCTGAAGTAGAATTTGTTGGAGGGAATAAGAAGGTATGTATTTCAGGATTAGATGGAAAGGCCTTGAAAGGAAAGATATTTTCAGAAAAGACTACATTTCTTGAAATGAATACCATATTTGTATTAAGGTCCATTAGTTTGTAGCCTTTTGTGTCAGAAGGATAATCTAAGAATAGACATTTTGTAGCTCTTAGGGCAAATTTATGTCTATGATTTGTGAGTGTAGATATAAAGCAAAGGCAGCCAAGCACTTTGAGGTGAGAGAGATTAGGTGGTTTATCAAATAACATTTCGAATGGTGTTTTGTTTTTTAGAAGAGGAATAGGAATTCTGTTTATAATGTGTGCTGCAGTTAACACACAGTCACTCCAAAAGGTTAAATGCATGTTTGCTTGAAACATTAAGGCCCTGGCAGTGTTTAATAAATGTTGATGTTTTCTTTCCGCAACTTTATTTTGTTGTGGAGTTTCCACACAACTTCTCTGATGGATAATGTCATTATCATTATAGAATTGAGTAAAAAAGAATTCAGGTCCATTGTCTGACCTTACTGTTTTGATAGGGAGACTAAACGGTGTTTCTACCATTTTGCAGAAATTTTTGAGGATAGAAGGAATTTCAGATTTCAACTTGAGCATGTATACCCAAGTACAACGTGTATGGTCATCAACTATATTAAGGAAGTATTTGAAACTAGAGTAGGAAACAGCATTGAAGGGATCCCATATATCACAATGGATCAAGTCAAATATTTTATTTGAACTGGTTTGAGATACAGGAAATGAAAGCTTTCTTTGCTTTGCTAAATGACATACATCACAGACATTGGTAGAATTGAAAGATATAGATGATTCTAGCTGTCTAAGGAAAGGTAATCGTGAGTTAGAAACATGGCCCAATCCGTAATGCCAAGTATCTAATTGATTTTGAGTAATAGCTGAAACAAAAGATGAAGAATTAAACTTGGGTTGATTACAGGTTGCAACTTTTGAAGTAGCTTGAGATAGGTGGTATAGTCCATGTTTCTCAAAGGCAATCACAATCATCTTCTTTGTTGATTGGTCCTGTAAAAGGCAATAGCAGTCAAAGAAAGAGACATAAATATTAGACTGCTTTGTTAGTTTAGAAACAAATAGTAAATTGAATGAAAAACTGGGAATACATAACACATCGTGCAAATATACTGGTTTGAGAGAGAAATATTGCCAATATGTAAAGCTGGAACAGAGTTTCCATTTGGCAAATTTATAGAGGTATTGATTGATTTAGGTGTAGATGAATATAATAGTGATGAACAGATCATCTGATCTGTTGCACCTGTATCTAGAATCCATGAGGATACATACTGTAAAGATGAAGAAACAGAATAGAAAATGTTTGAAGGTTTACCAGAAAATTGAGAAGTAACAATGTTTATAGTTGGTGAAGTTGTTTGGGTAGATATCGGAGATGAGTTAGAATTTGCAAGTGCTAGCAATTTACTGAATTCCTCAGAAGTTAAAGAAAACTTTTGATTCTCGTTACTATTTTGAATGTAGACCTCAAAGGTTGACATAACAGTATGGGCAGTGCGTGGATTTCGTTTCCCTTTTGGTTCAGTCCAGCCAGGAGGGTTAACATGAAGTTGGAAACATTTCTCTACTGTATGTCCATTGTATTCACAATGAGTGCAATATAGAGAAGATCTCTTCTGTTTGTCTTTGGAAAACTTTGATGAACATATGGCTGATTATTCTGTTTGGCAAGCAAAGCATGAGTCTCATTGCTGACAGAATTGTTGAGTTGTCTCTGGCTTTCCTCTTGAAGTAATAAAGAGAATACTTTTGCCATACTTGGCAATGGTGAAACCATAAGCAATTGGCTTCGAATGGAAGCATATGAGTCATTTAAGTCAACCAAGAATTTTAATACATAATCAGACTGCTATCTAATTAGTAAAAAATAAAACAAGTTGCAGGTACATGTTGCCATCTTTCAACAGCTACAAGTTGGGAATGGTCTGTAATTAACATACTCATCCCATAAGGTCTTGAAACAACTAAAATACTCAGTGATTGATAAAGAACCATGAGTAATAGAACTGAGAGATTTTTCAAGATGAAAATCTCTCGAACCATCGCTTCTTAAGTATCTTGTTTTCAATTCTTTCCAAAGATCAACAACAAATGCAACATAAAGAAGATTGTTCCTTATTTCCTTGGAAATGGAATTCATTAACCACGAGAGAACCAAATTATTGGCACGCAGCCAAGCAGTATGAAGAACACACTGAGTAACAGGAGGAGCAAGAATTGTACCATCAATGAACTCTGCTTTGTTCTTGACTGTTAGAACAATGGTGATTGATCGACTCCATGCGATGTAGTTATCACCAGTAAAAATTTTTGAAACAAGTAATGCACCAGGATTGTTGCTTGGATGCAAGTAGTATGGACTTGATGAATCGTCCGGAGGGTTGATCGTGCGATGAAAAGTGTGAGAACTGGCAGAAGCTTCATTGTCAAAAACCATTTTTGGAATTTCTCCAAGAAATGCAAGAAAGTATGTATAAGGAAAACTACAAAGATTTTAGAGCAAAATCTTTGATAGGTTGCTGAAGCAGAAGATGATTTTCAATCTGATACCATGTCAAGTTTAAGATGAATTGAGGTTTTGGTTTGTGAGAGGAGATGAAACAGAGAAATTGAACTGGAAATACTGTCATGAATGAATTGATTGAATGATTACAGAATACTTAAACTATATTTATACAAGGAAAAATAAGAAATAACAGACTAACTATAATAACTAACTCTTCTTCTCTTCTTCTAGTTTAACATGTGTAGCTTTAGACTTTAATTCAATCCGTGAGGCTATATTCCAACACCTAGCTCCAATTATATTCCTCTCGATCGTTACTATATATATAATCACATGCAAAAAAAGTATAATGTATACGTCGAATTAATGCTTTCTCAAAAGTTTTATATATGTACGTCCGTTGCCTAGCTAGTATATGAGGTGATCAACCAAAGATCGAACAAAGAACAAAGAAAATTTGCTGATATGTATGTGTATGTATATAATATATAACATCAAGTGACAATATAACCAAATATATGTCACGTCAAGCAACATTACATTAATCCTAGCAAAAAGAAAAAGAGTAAAAGCATGTGTATATAAGAGAGCAACAGAATTAAGTAACAATCTCTCTCGATTTGATCTCTCATTTATCTCTCATCTGATCTTCTTCAAGCTAATTAATTTCCAATGCCCCAATGATCATTAATCTGGTCTTGTGGCAGTAATTGTTTTTGAACTGAACTTGGGGAGAAAGGCAATGAGAATGGCTGATTGGTGGCCACGAAAGGCGGCTGAGACATAAGACTCATGGAAGAATATACTGTTCTATTATCGTTCTTGTCTAGGCCATATACATGAGTATCATCATCGTACGGTATATTTTGTTCTTGTAATTTGTGTTGTTGTTGTTGTAGTAGCCTTTGCTGCTTTGGAATATTGCTAAGCTTCTCTCCTTCAATCTCTCTATATTTTTGGAGGTATGTTTTGAGGGGGCTCACGTAGTCCTCGAACCCTAGGGTTGTGATAGCCCATATGATATCGTCGCCATTGATGGTCTTCCTCTTTTCTCTTTGGCATTTATCGGATGCTTCGCCAGTGACAAAGCTAATGAACTCGGAAACACATTCCTGGACTGTCTCTTTTGCGTCCTTTGATATTTTTCCGTTGGCCGGAATCACTTTCTTCATGATCCTGCCTACATTTGCTATAGGGAGGAAACGATCTTGTTCTTTGTTAATGTTGCTAGTGCTTCTCTTTAAACATGGGCTTTCTGGGCTTCCTCCTCCATCGAGCTCATGATTTCCATGGCTCTCATCTTCCATTGATCTCCTGTTTCTGATCTCTCTCACTCTGGGAGATTAATGAGCATGTGAGCTTAATTGCTTGCATGGGAATTGCATAAGATAAGAAAAATGGACAGATGGGCATAAAGATAGGCAAGTGAAGAGGGAAAAGGGAGGAAAAGTCTTGGTTCATGAATTTTCAGAGTCAAAAGTCCCAGGGACTCGCTCTCTGTGTGGAGCAGCTAATTTAACTGTCATTACCCAATCTAACCAATTTTTTGTTTAATATAAATCTGCCTATTGTCTCTTTTGAGCGTTGAGGTGGCATCATTCGTCTTTGGTCAACTAGACAGCTTTTAGAATCAGTACTGACTCGTATCTTTTTTGTGAAAAAAAAAAAATTTACTTTGTAGCAATTCATCCTTCGACCCTGAAGAGATCTTTAATTTAGAATTTACAATATTCTTCGATATAAAATTTCAAATGTACAAAACTGTAATTTGAAAGCATGGCATTGATTGTGATTTTGTGGCGTCCACATTTATCCATTTTAAAACGTGATAAGAAAAAAATAATGTAAATATTTATTATTTTAAAAAAAAAAAAACTAATTCAGGCCTATATTGAAAATTAAATCATTTGTATTTTTGTCTTAGGATCTCAATTTCAATATCATTTGAATCGTGGCTAATTAATGCACTTCGCTGTCAATTGAGTCCCGGTGTAAAAGTGTATCAATGCCACTCATAATTTATTTAGCCATCATCCTTCCACCATTTTATAAAATATTATTAAATTATTAAAAACTATTTATCATGTTTCGCTTATTTAATGTCACCTCAAGAGATGTAAGGAAATAATAAAAATAGAATAAATAGAATTTGGGAAGTCGATAAATCTGACTAATGAATTAAATCTAAGCAGAGAGCTGGCCGGGTTTTTATTTCTCACACTAGAAAGAAAAAAGGGCGGGGAGTTCATTTATTGATTGTTAACAGATTTAAGCACCCGTCAAGAACTTGCCATGTACTGCCATACACAAGTTCAACTAAACAGCACCATCCTCTATGATTTTGGAGTCCTTTTACTTTGTTGCGACTAAAGTTTGCCCCTTTCACATGCACTAGATTTCAAAGATTGAAACAAAACATTAATAATAATAATAATAATGAGGCAGCACACGAGTCATAAAGACATTTTCCACTTGTAAAAAAAGAGTAAATACGACATTTCATAATGATAAATACCAAAAATCTAGGACAATCGGATATCTTGACCATTGTGATTTACACTTGCAAGCATGTCCCATTTTCCCATCAACAAGAAGTGGTATGATATTACAGTGAAAATCAGACAGCAACCTCTTAATATATTAAAAATCAAAACAAAGGAATAAGTGAACGAAAAACAACAGAGTGAAAGACCTTTATATCTAACATGATACATGGGCTATTATGGTAGTACAGTTGCAATAAATATGAATAAGAGCAAAACAAAAGGAGTATCGAACCTCTTTTGGGTTATGACCTCAAGAATAGCAGTTCAGGAAGTGATTTGTTCACGCTTAAGCGATTGCATACTTGACTGTCTCTGATTCGTTAGGTCGCCACATGGACTTCTGAACACACAACAATCCCTCGTTGTCCTTAGAGTATGTCAAACGGACCTCCCAATGCATAGACTTCAGCATGTTCTCAAGCTCATTAATGGTCTCAACATTGTCACGAACAATAAGCTTCCCCTCTGGCCTGAGGATCCGATCGACCTCCACAACTACAGCAACTAGCTTACACCTGTAAACCCACAAACCATTGCAAAATCAGACTACATCATATTAAATGAACAATACTTCATGGAGAGGAAAATGAAATAGAATACTTTTACACACCTCTGTTTAATCTTGGAGAACAGATGGTCTGCATGGAGAAGATCATAGGACCTAGGGTACGTGCTAAATGATTGGCACCAATCGTGATATATACCAAATAGACCTCGTTCAAAAATTATGGGTAGGGTATCTGGGGAGTCTATCGAGACTACATTCATGACCCAAATGTTTAAATCTTTCAAAGCTGCTGCAAATCTGCAAGCCCAACCCAAAAATCAGAAGGAAAGAAGAAAGGAAAAAAGAATAATGTAGTAGTCTAAGAAGCCCATCTGAACAATCAAAAGAACTAATGATACTGAACCAAGAAACAAACCCATTTTGCTTACCCTCCATAGACAGATCTCATGTCCATGACATTCCTCACATTTGACCAGTTAATCCCCAACCCGTTAAGATATGATTTGGTCACCACTCGTTTCCAGTGCTCATAGTCAGCAGTGAAATCCTCAGGAGCAGGTTTACCATAAACTCCGACCTGGGAACTCAATAACCAGTAAGGTGGTTTTTCCAACCTAGCTGGCCATTGCTCCGGCCATTGAGACCCGCGCTCTGATGCATCTGCAGGCACTTTATGCATGCATGCTTGCAATGGCACATTCCTGCGCCCAACAAGCAGATAAAACAATGAATAGATTAGCGACACAGCTAGAAGACTATGGAAGTGTCTGTGTTTTATGTGCTTTATTTGGAGGGAAAGTTGTAATGATTAGATAATGATTAGATAAAAAAGTTGAAGATTTGAAATTGAAAAGTGTTTTGTGTT
>QEOT01124043.1:113249-131287 GCA_003123785.1 Pterocarya stenoptera
CCAAAAATCAGAAGGAAAGAAGAAAGGAAAAAATAATAATGTAGTAGGCTAAGAAGCCCATCTGAACAATCAAAAGAACTAATGATACTGAACCAAGAAACAAACCCATTTTGCTTACCCTCCATAGACAGATCTCATGTCCATGACATTCCTCACATTTGACCAGTTAATCCCCAACCCGTTAAGATATGATTTGGTCACCACTCGTTTCCAGTGCTCATAGTCAGCAGTGAAATCCTCAGGAGCAGGTTTACCATAAACTCCGACCTGGGAACTCAATAACCAGTAAGGTGGTTTTTCCAACCTAGCTGGCCATTGCTCCGGCCATTGAGACCCGCGCTCTGATGCATCTGCAGGCACTTTATGCATGCATGCTTGCAATGGCACATTCCTGCGCCCAACAAGCAGATAAAACAATGAATAGATTAGCGACACAGCTAGAAGACTATGGAAGTGTCTGTGTTTTATGTGCTTTGTTTGGAGGGAAAGTTGTAATGATTAGATAATGATTAGATGAAAAAGTTGAAGATTTGAAATTGAAAAGTGTTTTGTGTTCAAGTGATGGTTGGGAAGGAAATTTTGAGATAAAACATCTCACCTCATCTAAGTTCCCAAACAACCCCTAAATATCCAGGAAAAATAAAATCTAAATTCTTCACTCCATAAGTAGAAATAAAATCTAAACTCTTCTCTCCATAAGTACAATAATTTTTATGACCCAGCTAATGAGAAAGGTTACCATGCTGCATCAGGATCATCGGACTCTGGGCAAATAGGAGGCTCACTTTGTGATCTTTTCTCATAGCACTCATTAGAAGTAGGCTTTTTAAATACAGCTGCACCGACTCGATCTACTGTATCATTGCTGATCGAAACTAGTTCCCAGCACATTGCTTTTGTTAATTCCTTCATCTCTGAAAAAATTTCCCCCAAATTGGACAAGTTGTTAGATTCAATCAACCAACTCAGGCTCTGTCAGGGAATCCAGAATTAACCTACCATTCCATATTCCAACATCTTCAGGAAGCTTCTGATAGACTGGAGTAGCAGACCAGACAAAGAAACCACCAGGACGCAACAGACGATTCAGCTCCAAAAGAAGCTTACCACCTGCATATTATCAGTTTTAGTTTTTTTCGGATAAGTAGGATAATGATTTTATATGACTAGGAGAGGTTGAATCCCCAGTAGACGACACATACAAGAAATCCACGTAACTAAAAGTTTGTGAGTACAAGTTAACTTCCAAAACAAAGGAAACTACTAAATAGAACCATGTAGTTCAGGACAATCTGTCAAAGCAGGTGGTTTCGAGAAATAAAATGTCTAGACATAGATAAACAAGCATTTGAATCTAGGGAGGGAGAATACACCCTTAACAAGTATCTCGAGCTTGAATGAGTTTGAGCTCATTTAATCACAACTCTCAAAACAGGGACATTGGAATACCTTCTATGTGCCATGGAACTCTACAGCGTGCACAATGGACAATATCAAAAACTCGGTCAGGAAATGGAAGTCTCTTCGTGCCCATCACAGCAGATATAGCGGGAATTCCCCTTTCAAGTGCAAATTGCACTTGGGCTTCATGTTCATCCTTTGGGGCAAATGACATAGCAAGCACATTTCTATCAAATAGATAACCTCCAAAGCTAGCAACTCCACATCCAACATCCAATATAACACGGGAGCGTTTTCCCCAGGCAACATCAGGCACAGACTGCATAAAGCATGATATTGACAGTGAGCAAATTTTGTTCCATGATGACAAGAAAGAAACATTATTGCACATAAAATAAGAAATGACTGTTTCACCCAACCAACCCCCCACTCTCGAAGGCAAAAGTAAAACAATATGAATATTATATAAAGATGAAATAAATAGGGATTTAGAATCATTGTGAGAAAACAAAAGGAAGGAAACATAAATTGTAACTACAACTGAGTTATCCAACACTCTCACGAACAAGAGTCTGTTTGGGCTTGCCAGGCCTGCTTTAGTAAGCAAAAGTCATTCAGAGAGGTGGGAAGTAGAAAGATTTGTATAACCTACTCATTATAAAATTATCAATGATAATTTAGATATCTGGGTTTTTTTTCAAGCAGAAATTAATTAAGAGCACTTACTGGCAGAATATAGTTTCCGTAGTTTTTTGGATGAACTGCTTCTCCCAAATTATGTCATTTTCCAATAGTTGGAGATAAACTGTGATTTACTTGCCAAATTAATCAAGTACTTAATTAAAAAGGAGTCTTAAATTGCATTCAGTTTTCTTCCTGGCATTGGAGTTAATACTGGTTCCTCAGCAACTTTATGGTAATTACTGACCGAGTAATGATACACGCAAAACCCTTTTTACAACTCTTTATACATCCATGCTTTAAAATGAGGGTATTTATGTAAAGTGATGTTACTTTTATAAGTTATTTTTAAAAAAAATGTCCTACCAAATTGAGGGATTGTAAAAATGGATGTATCTATCATTTTCCTCACCAAAATATGGTAAATTATTCCAGATAAGTGAGTTGAAATCAATTGAAGAATGGGCACAATGACGCTGCTTGAAACCATGGATATAATAACCAAGGGGAGCAAAACAAACAAATAAAGTTGACAATCAGCGTGATGCTGTCATCCACAATCAATTGCATTGCAGATAATAATCAGTGTCTAAACTGTATTATGCAATCATTGAAAAGCATAATATGTTTACTGTGTTTGAGGTACTCTTTCCAAGGGTGCAGAATCTACATGCTACACCTTTTAGCCAGAGAGGTCAGCCATATAACTACAAGTCAGATGAAACTGTCTGGAGAAGGAGTCAAAAGAGTCAGATTCCAGAACATGATTTTGCCAATTCAGCTATACCAATGCTTGATTGGTTCTGCTCACTCACGAGTTTGAGCAGATAAATATTATTTATGAGACGTAAGGTTACTTAAATTGTCATATTTGAAAGGTGGAATTTTCACAGGGACTAATGAAGGATAATAATATTCCTGAAAGAAATATCAATCTGTGCTATCAACTGCAAACGAACACTACCAAATTTTTATGTCAGAAACACAAACACCCATGCCTACACAATTTTTGTTGGTGGCCAAATTTCCAAAAATTTCAATAAAAGTGGAATAATGCACGGTATTACGTGAAAATTCCATCTAAGCCAAATGACAAAGCTGCAACAGCATAGTCTAATAAGCCTAGGCACAAACTCTGCCCCCCTTATGGTCTAACGTCTGCATAACATACACTTCCAGAATAATTCTTTTTTTATAGGTGCTTCCAGGAGAAAAAATAAAACAAGTTATGAATAATATATGCATAACACATTCATTTCAACCTCTGCCCAAACAAGAGGGGATTGTGAAGACAGAAGAACAAACAAAAGTAAGAACTGTACCAAATAAACAAGGTTAGAAAAACCCTACCAATTACTGTACAAAATTAAGAAACAAGAAAGAACAGCATGAAACTTAATATGGATAGAATGGAGTACAACATGTATCAAAGGACTTACATCCTGTATGAAGTCAATGTAATGAAGAGCACCATGCTTAAATTGGGTTCCACCACCGGGAAAAGTGAGATATTCACCAGTAAATTTCACCCAATTCTGATGCCCCTTAACTTGCGCAAGCTTGGTGTGGGGAACATTATGGTACCAGATCTGCAGGAATGCATCTTATCAGTTCATCTCAGAAACAATAAACACAAATTACAAATGAACTTCGCCTAATCTAATTGGTCTTACCTTTTCCCTGCTATTTGGCCACTCAATAGGGCGCCTATATCCTTCAGGAAGAGAAACAAGGCAAGTGGGGGCTTCCTCAGGACACTGCCTCTCTCGATGCTCATAATGCTTAGTACTTCTAAGACTTCTAATTGCTTGCCAATTGTCAAGGCATGGGATGTAATCGTGCCCAGCAGTGACATTGCAAAGTTTCCAATCATAGCTGGTCTGTTGAGCGGAAGATTTTTGAAAGTCTTTCTCATTCTTTGACTCTGTCGCTTGAGTTGACCAAGCCCCACTTTGGGTGGTAGTTTCATTCAAAATCTCTGATTGAGCACCAGAAGGAAATACCTCGTTTAAACTCTGGTTTTGGGGCTTATCGTTTTCCTTTTTCTCGCTGGAGTTTTCATCCGATTCCTTCTTCTCATTTTGCTCCACCTTCTCCTCTACCTGACCACCCACCTTTTCTCCATCCTCGGTTTCATCCGAGTTCTCTGATTTATTCTCATTCTCATCCGAATCAGATTTTTTCTCACCAGCACCATCTTCTTGCTCAGAACCATCACCTCCATCCGTTTTTGCCTCCCCACCATCTGAATTTGGTTCTTCATCATCTGTTCTTCTTTCTCCATCTCCTGCTTCAGTATTTGATCCATCATCAGACTTAGTATCTTCATTTGCATCAGGCTTTTCCTCCAGCTTCTCTTCAGTCTTTTCCTCCTGATTCTCTTCAGGTCTTTCCTCAGGCTTCTCTTCTTGGGTTTCTTCTGTGTTAGAGCTGCTCTCAGAATTTATATTAGTGTCTCCTTTAGTTGCATCCTCCGGCAAATCGCCCGGATTATCCTCAAATTGCCGAGTATTACCACCATTGCTCTCACTCACTTGTTCCTTCACCTCATCCTTATTTTCCTGAGGAACATCCACATTTTGAACAGGAACAACAGAGGATGATGTCATCATCCAAACCCCAACCAAACAAAGCGCCACAAAAATGACAATAGACACCATCGAGCAGTAGGACGATGATGATCTTCTGTTGTCTACTCGNTATCGTTTTCCTTTTTCTCGCTGGAGTTTTCATCCGATTCCTTCTTCTCATTTTGCTCCACCTTCTCCTCTACCTGACCACCCACCTTTTCTCCATCCTCGGTTTCATCCGAGTTCTCTGATTTATTCTCATTCTCATCCGAATCAGATTTTTTCTCACCAGCACCATCTTCTTGCTCAGAACCATCACCTCCATCCGTTTTTGCCTCCCCACCATCTGAATTTGGTTCTTCATCATCTGTTCTTCTTTCTCCATCTCCTGCTTCAGTATTTGATCCATCATCAGACTTAGTATCTTCATTTGCATCAGGCTTTTCCTCCAGCTTCTCTTCAGTCTTTTCCTCCTGATTCTCTTCAGGTCTTTCCTCAGGCTTCTCTTCTTGGGTTTCTTCTGTGTTAGAGCTGCTCTCAGAATTTATATTAGTGTCTCCTTTAGTTGCATCCTCTGGCAAATCGCCCGGATTATCCTCAAATTGCCGAGTATTACCACCATTGCTCTCACTCACTTGTTCCTTCACCTCATCCTTATTTTCCTGAGGAACATCCACATTTTGAACAGGAACAACAGAGGATGATGTCATCATCCAAACCCCAACCAAACAAAGCGCCACAAAAATGACAATAGACACCATCGAGCAGTAGGACGATGATGATCTTCTGTTGTCTACTCGAGTATATTTCCCTAACGCCATGTTTTCTTAGCACTATTCCGCCTGGATAATTTATCACCTGGAAAATGAAAACAGAATTAAATCAATCTCACACCATTGAACAAAGGTCCAACAGATCCAACAGAATTAACGTATGAGTACAAATATCACACAAGATTAATTTACCCCATGTATATGCTCTAGACATCAATACTGCCGACATGTCCATATTGCAATTACAAAACCGTTAAATGTTCCACCAGAGTCGAGACATTTATTGATGAATGATAACAGAAAGACCCACCAACATCAATTAAATAACCCAACCCCAAAAAAACCAGTAAAAGCAGAGACTCAACTGTTACCTAAACCATAGGGAAAGTACAGAACCAACCAACGTGGGACTCACAACAGTAATCACTGAGATCCAACGACTAAGATTCATAAAGTGGCATTCAAAGCTTGAAATTCGCAAACACAGATTCAGATGCAGAAAAGGAAACAAATGGCGCCCAAGGGTAATCACTATGAACTTGATGCATGAGAACCAAAATAGATCTGCACTGCAACTCAGCAAAAAATGGCATAAAACAAGAGACAGAGAGATCTCGGCCATAAAATCAAAGATATGCCATAAGAAACAAACAAAAGCAAAGAATTTGCATTAGATCTGCATCGAAGTTGCGTAACATCATGTAATTCAAGCAACATAGAAAATGAAAGTTAAGAAACCCAGCATTGATTGAGCTCAAATGCGAGTATGGTAACTACAAACTCCTAAACGGGCGTCTGCGCACGAACACGCCCAGAAAGAAGGGAAAAAAAGAAAAGAAAGACGTTATGCAACCAAAGTAACTGCAAAAGCCGAATATCCGATGAAAGACCAAATATATCAATGAACTGAATCTCAGATACCTTACGGGAAAAATGGAAGCGGGTCTCAATGGGAGAAGAACTGGGAGCTAGGGGCTAGTCCTCCATTTTTCTTAGAGAGAACCAGAGACACGGATTGATGTTGCTTAGAGCAGAGGATGAATAGAACGAGAGGGGAGAAGATGAGATTTTAAATAGACACAGGATCTGAGTTACTTCCTGTTCAACTATATTATTTTATTATATTCATTTGTGGATTAATAATATACGAATATATACAATATTTCCCGAGAAAGAGAGCGGGCAGCCTGCCTTTGAAGAAATCGCAGCGTGAGGCGTCACAGGAAATCAGGATCACGATGCATCTCTGGATCAACGTCCCGTGCTGTCTGTCCGAGCACCAGCATCCTTTTATATACTTTAGAAACCAGTTTCTTTTATATATAATTTAATATTTTCCGAAAGATTTTTCATACCAATAAATGTTATTAACATAAATATTTTAAATTCAGATAGAAACTTATGTTTGGTTTGAATTTCATTCTCTGTCCAAACAACTGTATAGATACCAATATATACTGATATCTCAAAAAACAAAATATCTTCAAATCATATACCAAACATGTCCTAAGACACCACAACTATTGTCATGTTTGTTTGTGTGGGTGTATGCATCTCATCAATTTCATACCTTTTTGTGTATTAAATTTTGTATACCATCTGTATTAGATATCATATTTAAAATGTGGGTATATTGCAACCACGTGGGTAATAATTTTCGTTTATCGGCAATATATGACTCGAAATTAATCCAACTCATTTCATCAAATGAGTCGACTTTTTCAATTATAATTGAATCTGTTAAAATAAATAAGTCGTGTCATATTGTCTGCATAATTCGGTAATATACTTATCGCAATGTATTTAACTCAAACGAATTTGGTTCAACACATATTGATTAGCTTGATATAAATAAATAATATTCATCCAAATGATTGATCTAGCTTGATTAATAATAAATTGTATGTATTCACAATTAAATCGTGACAAATCAAATTGATAATCGATAATCATAATTAATTACCATCAATAACAACATATCCAACCATTGAAAAAAACGAACTTCTAAAGAAGATCAAGCCAGTACAACTAAGGTTGTCTCTCTCAATGCCCTCCCATTCACAGCTTAGGTTGTCAGGGTCAAGAAATTTCCCCCGTCTCTTTCTCAAGGAGGCTTCACCCATATGAATTATGATCCCACCAAAGATGAAGGAGTCCTACAGCTACTTCTTCCCTTTGTGCACAAGTAAATTTTCCCTTTGTTTTTTGCTCTTGTCTTTTCTTTGGTCAATGATTAATCCAGCCTACCTAGAGGAAAAAGAAAGATAAATAATTAGAAAAAGAAAGGGCAATGGAGAGAAAATTTTATAAAAATTTTATACATAGATAAATAATATCGTTATATTTAAATAATTAATACATAGTAAAAATCTATTTTCATTTAGATAATCGATTGGAGAGAATTTTTAAAAATTCTTTAACTATTATATATATATATGTAAAACGTATGATCCATTAATAATTTTTCGACTCTAAGAGCACTAGCATTGGATTATACATATCCAAAAAATTGTATAGATGTGAACAATATTTTTACAAATTCGAAGATGCATTGTTTACTCTTCAAATATTATTTTATTACTTTTTTCTCCTTCCTCCCCTCTCTCTCTCCACCAATGGATAGAATTTTCAGAAAAAAAATTCTAATAGATGTTAAATGATAGAATTTACAGTGGTGCTAATTGTAAAATATATAAAAATAATAATTTTTTAAAAAATAAATAATAAAATAATAAATTATTATTATTATTTGGTTCAAAGATGTATAATTTAATATGAGAGTTTTTCTTGATATGGAAAATCAATATTTAAAAAATATGATTTTGCATATGCATTTAGAAAAATCAGTGCTAGTTCTTTAAGCGAACATGAATTTTAAATAATTCTCGTCTGATTTGTTAAGTTAAATAGATTATACTATTCATATTTGGCAATTATGAGGCTCTCTTATACAAATACACATGTAGACGTGTATCACAATTCTCATTACGTTTATTCTATAGAAAAACTCAACTCTAGAATTTAAAGCCAAATAAAAAAAAATAAAAAAATAAATAAAATAAATAAAATTTTAAGCTCAAAGTGGAGAATGGTATCAATTATAACGTAAAACAGATGAAGATCATCACGCCTGCCTTATGATATATTATAACTTCATATTTTAATAAAAAAGACTTCAGGAAAAAAAATGTATTATAACATGATGTGGTGGTGGCATGATGCGTACGGCCATGTCTAATACAATATAATTAACAATATTAAAAACATTGTCCTTTTAAAACACATCCAAGTGGCTATGATCATATATTTATTAAGTATTTTTTTTTTTTTTGTAATAAACCTATGTATTTTAGTGTCGAATCGGTCTTGTAGTGAATGTCGGTGATGCAATGCTAGATGAGCAAGATCAAACACCGACTAAATAAAGAGTTTCATCTAGAAAAATTAAATTAAATTAAAAAAACAATTTAACTCCCATGACTTTTTACCCGACAGAAGAATAATTAATTCAAACGTGGGTCCAACTACTTGATTGTCGGGAATTTCGACTTGCTAAAAAGTATTAAAAATTATTCTCAATAATTAGAATTCATCACTCTATCTTTATATTTTATGAAAAATATTTTTAGATTCTATAAAAAATAATTATAAATATAAAATATAAAAATAAATAGTAATTGATGAGTAGAATTTTTTAAAAAATATATACTATTTTTTATAAATAGGCCTTACATTTCAAACAAGATTGTATAAAGAATTGTAAGTGTATTATTATTTTTTTATTTTTTTCAAATCTAATTAGAATGTAGTAATTTTTTTATGAGTTATTTTTATAAAAATATTCTTAAATTAAAATTAAAATTATATTAAAAAAATCATAAAAATAATTACAAGTGTATCATTACTCTTTATTTTTGCCATTTAATTAGAATATAGTTTTTTTTTTTCTTTTTTTGAAAACGGTAGAGAAGCACTAGTCTAGGTGAAGTTTCGCCAACCCATTATATACAAAATTTGACCTTTTTTTTTAATGTACAGCTAACCATCATTTAATGCACGAAAAGGGCGCATGCATTTATTGGAGGTTACTTTTGCATTCAGGAAAAAGGGGAAACACGATTTGACATGAGGGTACCATGCACCTCAAGCTGGTTGAGATCTGGTTGTGACCAACTCGAATAAAACTTTTGACTTTAATTATTAATTGATGAATTTCTCTTTGAAGAATGAAAACATTTCTACCGTATATTAATTATCGCCACGTTTGTTTTTGGAGTAGGATGAGATGAGATGAATTAAAATTAAAATTAAAAAATTAAATTATTTATTTTATTTTATATAAAAATTTAAAAAAATTATAATAATAAGATGAGAGATTTTTAAAATTTTTAAAATTTTAAATTTTAATCTTAAAAACAAACAAAACCTAACTCAAGAAATTCATAATAGCGGCTAATGTGACGACTTTAAGAAATAAAATAAAAATGGTAGAAGATAAAATAAATAAAATCATAGAACATTTGACTGAAGCATCAAATCGGTTCAGATTACATCATTTCACCGACTCCAAAAGTAGAAAGAACTATACATTTATCACCATACTTTCATTTTATTTCGATTATATTAAATAGTATGTGGCATATTTATTATCATTAGATAATAAAAAATTATATAATAAATAATCATTTAATGGTAATAAATATATCACTTCTTACTTAATGACATAAAAATAGAATGATAATAACATATATAAACTTTTCTATTACAAAATCTCCCACACGAGGCTAGGAAATCTTCAAATACAATAAGGAACGCACGCACGCACGCACAAGAGGCTTCGAAATCAGTGAGCGACAGGTTTTCATGCATTTTCTTTAAGCTCCCAATGAATATTCCAGTTCTTATATGTTCCAGTTTCTTTCTCATGAAACTGTACATTTTCATTTGGGTCCTCATGCATCCTTAATTCTGTAGAAGATATTAAATACTTTGAAGATACTGGATGTGTAGCAGTATCTACGGAAACGCCATTGACTTCTACTAACTGAGTTTTTGAGTAGAAAATATGCCTTTTTGAGTTTTTCTTTGGGTTATTCTGTGCATCAATGCCTTTGATTTTTTCTTTTTCTTTCTTTCTATCTTTTGCCTATCTCATGCAGATGAAGCCTCCAGTAGTGATTGCCTCTGAGTATTTTGACTTTTCCTGAATACATTTCACTCAGAAAAATCTGATTAAGAAGCTTCAACGTCTGCTCGAGGGATCTATAATTTTTGTTTTTTTGTAATTTGTTTTACCAGAGAGGAAAGGAGGAAATCATCATAGATTGAGGGGGAGAAATCTTGTGCAACTCTGGCTGTTCTCATTGTTACGACCATATAGCACTTTGGGCTTGGGAAAAGAACCCTTTTCTAAGTACTTTACCATCAGCCCATGAGCGGTATATAATTCCTTCTTCAGGTTTGTATGTGTGTCCATGCATGCCTGTGTATACCATAGAAATTGTATATTTCTTCTGTTATTTTGACAAATTACTGATTGAAAAATAAAAGGGCTCGTGGAGTGGGCCGAGAAACCGTTTACAAGGCTCTGATGAAGAGAACAAGACCTAAGAATTTACCATGGCAGGACACTTGTTTTGTGCATGCTTGCCATGCATACGACTTGGTGTTAGATCGAACAGATCCAATTTATCAAAAAGGGGAAAAAACATATCTTGGTCTAATTGATGGCAGAAATTTGAATGGAATTTCTCCATAATGAGATGCATGGATCCCTGTATTTAGGGAGTTGTTGGGTAAATTTTAGAAACATGTTTACACTGCGAAGACTCTGTTGCTTATAAGTAGATGTGTTTTGTCCTGCTCCAATGCTTTGCAAATCTCCACATTTATATAAAAGAGTAATGGTACTTACAGTCGTGGAGTGTGCTAGTGTCATACAGTTACTTTGAAAAAGAATAGAGTTTACTATTAAAAAATTATTTTATTTTCATGTGGATCTCATATTTATTCATTTTTTTCAAAACGATTACACGTCGCTTGCAGATTCAAGACTGCAATTATCATTTCTCTATATAAAATGGTAGGTAGAGCTTACAATTTGAACTAAAAACAGACTGTCTCCTATCTTTCTTTCTTTCTTTTTTGGGATTTCAAGAATAAATTTGTTGGGTCCATTTCTTTATAAATGCTGTCTCTCTCTCTCTCTCACACACACACTCACGCATACTCAAAAACACACAAACATGAATGGAGCTGGAAGAGCACAAGAAGTCAATCAATGCTCCAGTCAATTCCTTAAAAGAGCTATTTATGTATATATTTTTTAAAGAAGTTAGGAAGTAAGTCATGGCTGAAAACTACCTAAAACTAAAAGGGTTTGTATTATTGCTGATGAATTTTCTATTGTGACATAGAGTTTCATGTGGGCACCAGAAATGACTCTGTTTCATCAGTAAAGCCAAGGGGAAAAATTGGGGAAAATATCTCGCATTTAATCATAACAGAAGGAACAAAAGGAGAAGATAACTTTGGTACTGTACCTATGGACGCTATAAAAGTATTCTCTCCCGAAATGATAGACAATGATGGGAATGTTACTCCTCCTCCAAAACTACAGGTGCGGTTATTTTTCATATAGAACACAAAGCATGCTTCTTTGAAATTTTTACAAACTTTTATTTGCACTGAACTGTTTTGTTCTCTCATTTACTATCAACAGACATTCGGGAAAAGCATGAAAAAGAAAGGTAAATGAAAAAAAGCTCGCCCCATCTATTATTTTCAATCCTTTTCCTTGAGTTTTTATGGCATACAAGAGGTAAATGAAGCGCATAAGGTCATTTAGCTTTTTACTGACTATACCTCCAGGTAGAATGCATATATGCATCCATTCTAAGGAACTTACGATATTTGATATCTGAAACTGTAGTTTATTTACTCCGTTTTCTGCAAAGGACATGAGGCTATGAGGTTGGAACATCCACTCAAGTGATGGCAAGGATTAATTTTTGTTGGCTCTATAATTCATTCCTAGCAATAAGAATAGCCAGATGTAGAAGGATTTGAGCATGGAAAGCTAAAGGCTTTGCAGCTATTCTGAACACTGATTTTGATGTTTTTAATTTCACTCTATAAATGATGGTTTTATTTGTATTAGGTGTTGTGTATTTTTTCTCTAATATAAAGTCTGAACACGGACAAAACTTCTCTAACTTAGAGTGATGGCGTAATATTCTCTCTATGAGGGCTTAATTAAGCCAGGGCCCATGGTTTTGACATTTTCCCTGTCCTTCCTAATAATTCAGGGTTTTATGGTTTTGAACATGTGCCTCTCCTTTATGAGGAAAATCTGCACAAATGTTTTGCAGGCACAAAGCCACATTCAAGTCAGTGGGGGCCATTGCCTCCACTGTAATAGGACAGTTTTCAAAATGGCCTACATTCAACATTCCGTGGCCATCAATTTTCTACAGAACAGAATGTTGTGTGATGACATTGATTTTAGTTAAAAAAAAAAAAGAGATTTTATTATGAACTACTTCTTAATTGCTTGCAAGGGAGGAAAATTCTGGCTTGCCCCTGCCGGGATCATTAAGCTGACATCTCTAGTTCTTTGTGCAATGTACGAGGAGCTTGACCCTTCTGCTATTTCCCCCTCCCTCTTCAGAGACAGAACTGGTAAATAATGAAAGGAGACCTCTGCTGCCTTTCTTTATCTATACTCATGAACGTTATAGATTTATAATACAATGTAAGAGGACCTTGGCTGTTTATGTAATGTATGGTTGAAACCAAAATTATTAAATTAGATTTATACGGTTAAAATTGGTTGGATTTTTGTCAGCTATTGTAGTTGTTCTCATGGGGAATTTTGTGGAACAAAGTTTAGCAAAAATAGAAGCTCCATAAAATCTTTGCTTCACAAAATATGTAAAATTCTGTAACTTGAAGAATCAAGAACAAAGAACTTTAAATGTAAAAGAAGAATTGAGAGCAAATTCAATGTGAATTTCTCATTAACTAGAATTGAATGAATATTACATTTACATCATTTCTATTTATAGACATGTATGCTAACTAACTTGACTATATAGAAGTCATTTACTCGGCACTTTAACTAATTTATCTCATTTGCATTTGGACTTAATTTACTGTCATTTGGAAACCTCTTTTGATCTTTTTTGTTTAGCTTCCCTTGACTTCAACTCCAAAGCTTCAATCTGAGTTTGTATATTCCAACACTCCCCCTCTCAAGATGAGAATGTATATTGATCATTCTCATCTTGTGGATCAAATGATGGAAACTGAGGGAACCAATAGTCAGAATGTCTGCCAACTGATGTTTGGAGGGAATATGAATGATCTTGATCAAACCTTCTTGCAATTTCTCTCGGACCAAATGGCAATCTAGTTGAATGTGCTTTGTTCTTTCATGTTGGACAGGGTTTGATGCAATATTAGAAGCTGGTTTGCTGTCTGTATAAAGCAGAATAGCTTGTGGATGGGGAATCTTTAAGTCAGCTAGCAAGTAGATCAACCATTGCAGTTCACATGTGGTAGAGGCTAGAGCTCTATATTCAGACTCAGCTGAGGATCGGCTAACTGTTGACTGTTTCTTTGATTTCCATGAGATAAAAGAGTCACCAAGAAATACTGTAAAGCCAGTAATGCTATTTCTGGTGTTAATACAGCCACCCCAATCACTATCTAAGGACCCTTTCAGCAGCTTGAAGATGATTACTACTAGGATTAGCCATGAACTGGCTTAGTGCTTGCACTGAGTAGGACAGGTCAGGTCTAGTTATAGTGAGGTATAATAATTGACCCACTAATCTTCTGTATTGTGCAGGATCTGACAAAGGAGGAGATGAGTCATTTGCACTCAGCTTAAGTGTAGATTCCATAGGAAATGCCACAGGTTTACAACCTGAAAAACCACTATCTTGTAGGATATCTAAGGCATACTTTCGTTGGCATAAAGTTATGCCTTTGGTTGATCAAGCCACTTCTATCCCCAAAAAATACTTTAGTTCTCCCAAGTCTTTGATAGTGAAAGAATCATGTAAGAACTTTTTGACAATGACTATGTCATCAAGATTATTCGAAGCAAGAATCACATCATCAACATAAATCAAGAGTGCTATAAAACTATTTGAATTATGCTTGATGAATAGAGAAGAATCAGACTTCCCTTTAATGAACCCAAACTGAAGTAGAGAGGATGACAGCTTGGAAAACCACTGTCTTGAGGTCTGCTTTAGACCATATAGGCTCTTTTTGAGTTTGCAAACTCTCGGATCAGTTGGTGAGGAGTACCCTGGTGGTAGCTGCATATAGACCTCTTCATTTAAATCTCCATGAAGAAAATCATTGTTTACATTAAGTTGATGTAAGTGCCATTGCTTAATGGCAGCAATGGATAACAATTTTCTCAATGTTGTCATTTTAGCCACATGTGAGAATATGTCAAAATAATCAATGCCTTCTTGTTGGGTGTAGCCTTTTGTTACTAATCTAGCCTTATATCTATCAATTGTGCCATCAGCTTTGAATTTAACACGATATACCCACATCCAATTGCTATCTTATTTGGAGGTAATATTGCAAGTTTTCATGTTTTATTTAATTCAAGAGCTTTGATCTCATTTAGCATGGCTGCTTGCCATTGTGGATAAGAATTGGCTTGTTTGACAGACTTAGGTTCAAAAGTGGATGACACAGCAAAAGTAAAAACTGCATGTCTAGGTGACAGTTTATGTGTTGAAAGGAAATGAGCAAGAGAGTATGGCTTACCCCAGAAGAAGGAATGCAGCAACTAAAGGATTTTTGAGATGTTGAAGTAGATTGAGCCATATTACCACAATGAAAATGCTGCAAATATGAAGGAGGATTCCTTATTCTTTCAAATCTTCGAAGGCTTACAATTTCAAGATTAATTTGTGAAGTAATAGGTGCTAGAATTTCAGAGGATGGATTTTGTGAAGGAATAGGAACATTCTGTGAAGAATCAAATGTTGGAATAGTAGAAGAAGGATTTTGTGAAGTTATAGATTCTGAAACTTTAGAGGATTGATTCTGCGAAATAATAGATTCTGGAAGTATAGAATGTAGATTTTGTGAAGTAATGGGTATTGTGAAGTCATGCATTAGAGGAAAATCAGGAAAGACAAAGGAAGTGTGAGTAGTGTTTGGAATAGAAGGAAAAATATTCTTATGAAATATGACATTTCTAGAAACAAAGGTTTTAAGGGTAAGGAGATCAAGCACTTTGTATCCCTTGATATTTGGTGGGTAATCAAGAAACAAGCATCTGGAGGCTCTTGGATGAAATTTGCCTCGATTGTTATGTATTGTGCTGGCAAAACATAAACAGCCAAAAGCTTTAGATAGTTATATGCAGGAGATTTTTGAAAAAGGAGAGCATATGGTGTGTTTTTATATAGCACATATGAGGGAATTAGATGTGTAGCTGTCAGTACACATTCAGTCCAATATGTTAAGGGCAGTTTAGATTGAAAAAGAATAGCTCTAGCAACATTTAACAAATGCTGATTCATTCTTTCAACTCGATCTATTATTTTGCTCAGGAGTTTCTACACAAGATACCTGATGTATTATACCATTTTTTTGATAAAAAGAAGGCATATTGAATTCTTGGCCATTGTCTGTTCTAAGTGTTTGTATTTTAGTATCAAACTAAGTTTGAGCATATGCAATGAATTTGGCAAGTAAACCTCGAGTTTCTAATTTAGCTTTCAGGAGAAAAAGTCAAGTGAAGCGTGTATGATCATCCATAATGGTAAGAAAGAATTTATAGCCAGAATGAGAGATAGTGGAGAATGGACCACAAATATCACAATGTACTAATTGAAAAACTTTATTTATTTATTATTATTATTATTTTTTTTTGCAAAAACAACTAAACAAGCCTATATAAGAAACACCACAAAGAAGTTTAACAGGCCTAAACCAAGACATGGAAAAAAAAACTAAACAAGCCTAACAAAAAACAAAAACAGCAAAACTAACGACAGAAAGAAGGAAGACCTAAGAAATCCAGCCTCACCATACCTTTTAATAAACGGGGAAAATCTTGGATACCATTATGCGTCACATTCATCCCATTTTCCCCTTCTCTAGCGAGGAAATCCGCCACACTATTACCTTCTTGAAATTGATGAGCCACCACAATATTAATCCCTTCAAGCTCCTTATGCAAAATCTCCCAAAAATCTCAAAGATACCATAAAGTGCATTTGCCATTGCGCAGCCAGTCAACTACAATTTTAGAATCACTCTCAATAATCACATTGACCATATGATTCCTTTTACACAATCTAATACCATCCAAAATAGCTTTCACTTCCGCGCCATTATTCGTACCAATCCCATAATGAGCTGAAAAAGTCCCTTTAACCATACCATTCCAATCTCTAATAATGCCGGCCCCTCCCGAGCTCCCTGGATTACCTATGTAGCTCCCGTCGCGATTAAGCTTCACCCAGTCCATTGGAGGCCTAGACCATTTAACAATTTTTTCAGGTCTCATAGAAATACTAAGCCTCTCCAAATTAAAATCTTCAAATCATGCATGAATAAGTTACTAGACGAACTAATGTTATTCGCCAAAGACTTAGGCCTCGTTTGTTTTCAGAGATGAGATGAGATTAAAGTTGAAAAGTTGAATAAAATATTGTTAGAATATATTTTTTAATATTATATTTGTTTTGAGATTTGAAAAAGTTGAATTATTTTTTTATTTTGTATGGGGATTTGAGAAAGTTATAATGATGGGATCAGAGTTTTCAAAGTTTTGGGTTTTTGTCTTGAAAACAAATAAGGCCTTAATCCGCACCCGAACACTTCTCCAGACCTTCACAGTCGAATCATGCTTCCCATCCATTCTAGCCTTGCATCTTCTCTTCCAAAGACACCAAGTAATAAGACAAGGAATTAAGCCAATAAGAGTACCTTTAAAAGAGAATTTTTTAGCACAGGAAAACCAGGCAGCTACTCTATTTTTTCACGATAAACTGCGCCTACAAGGGATACCCAAAGCAATACTAGCATAAGACTAGACATCAATAGCAACGGCACCTATAGAAAAAATATGGTCAATATTTTCTATGCATCTCCGATCACAACAATCACATGCAGAGGCAAGAGACACACCTTTATTTTGGACCCGAACATCCGCGGGCAAACAATCAACCCAAACTTTCCACAAACAAAGAGAGATACGTTTAGGTAATAACTTATGCCAGAACCAATCATGCTAAGGTAATTCTTGACCTTTTTTTTCTCACCACCTCCCAAGCAGTACTAGTAGAAAAAATGCCATCAGCAGAAGGTTTCCACACAAACAAATCCAGACCATGGGTACCATTAGAAGGCATTTGTAAAATTTCCTCAACAATCTCCTCACCAACCAGATCCCTAAGAATGCCCTCGTCCCAAGAATTATTGGACCAACAATCTTGAATACGCTTCACAATATCATCAACCTTTATCGAAAGAGGGCCCGATGCCAATCACCAATCGAACAAAAAAGAAGCATTCCCACCACGCACCAGAATAGACACATTATCCAAAACTTCCGGCAGCACCTTAT